>JAHLSL010000045.1:9423112-9446201 GCA_025920805.1 Petroica traversi
CTGACGGCGGCGCTGACCAATCAGCGAGCGTAACGTCAGGCGCGCCACGCATTGGCCCCGCCCGTCCGCGGCTGAGGGGAGCCCGGGATGGGCGGGATTCCGGACACTGCCCGCCTGAGGGACGGGCTCCTACGGGCGGAGGAAAATGAAACCAACGTGGCTTCGTTTTGGAGATTGTGACAGAGAAACTCAGAGAAATTGCAGGCCCTAATCCAGTGCTTTCCCGACATACCGGCAAAGATCACATTTTCGGATAGTTTTATCACCATAGAGAGGTCCACGGGATGAACTGGCAAAGGAGATATGTTACTTCCCATACTCGGATAGCTACCGCTGACAAGTGAAATAGAAAAAATGCTTTAAACATACTGTCTAGCTCAGAAACAAAGAACTGTAATGTAGAAATAAGAACCCCATGAGGCCATCCCTCAGCACACCAAGGTTTTGGGTTTCAGGGCACACTGAAGGAGGCTGTTGTCTTCTTCATGTTGGGGCCTTTCATATCAGTTTTTCTTAAGGAGCTCAGGTGTCCAATAAAGCAGCTGTTGAGCCGCTGTGGAAGGACAAGGTTTTACCAAAAACTGCTTTTCACACTTGCCTGTGATGATGTGTTTGAGTCTAAGGCCACCTGGTCCTTGGGTAGAGAGCTCATCTGAACAAGAGAGAGCCTCATAAAACATGGGCCTGAGTGGTTTCAAATGCAGAAATCCTCCTCTGAAGCCATCCTTAGCAGATGGAAATGCTGTCAGGTAGCTGCAGCAGCTGAGCACCCACTGGCATTCAGAAATGGGTTCTCTGCCCCTTGGTACAGACACAAGGCTTCTCCCCTGCATAGTGCAAATTTAGTCAGCAAACAAGACTTTTCACTTTGGAGTTCTGACCCTTTCGGGAGCAGAGGAAACCTTGCTGGCAGTAAGAATAACCCTCTTGTCCACGGCTCATGCGAGGGAGCTGCAGCTGCGCGGCTGCGAGTGAGCGACACAGGAGAGGTCTGTTGGGGGAGGGAAAGGGGAAAAAAAGGCCTCTGTGTCAGGAACAGTGAGGCTCTGATCTGTGTCATTTCACCCCCGCATTCTTTAGGAAACAGCGATCACACAACTGCATAAATTCCATTAGAGGACCGATTCTAGAAAGCAGGATAAATGTTGAGCTCTAACTGTAAATACAGTAGGTCCTGCCTGCAACAGTTAATCAGTTAAATACCTAAATATTTATTTAGGAAGCTCTTAGAAGCAGGAAAGAGGTGGATATTATCTTGGTCTCTCAGATACCTGACGTGCTTTCCTTGCCCCACTGCAAGGTTGGAAAGGGAAAAATTAATACAGTATACAATTGAGGTTTTTTTTCTGTTAACCCCAAACTCTTTGAAATGAAAGCAGCAAAGAATTTTCCCTGTTGCCTCTTGGCAATCCTGTTAGATTAAACTGTTCCTGAAGACAAAACACAGGTCTATTTCGATAGAATATCTTGAAGATAATATTTTAAGGCAAAATTACACTTGCCTTGTTGTAAGCCTGTTTCTCAGTCCACTTAAACTGCTTCATTTCTCCTTGTAAAGGAGGAAAGAAGACTCAGGAAGGCTGAAGTCGTGTTGCTATAGAAATTTAAACAGTTAAAAGGGATTTGTGTTCAGCTAAATAACCAGGTCATTTCCATGTGAATGAAGATGATCCTTTAGAATAGTGTTTGATATTTTCATGGTTGTTTGCCAGTTTTGGGGTTTCATCAATCCTATGTTTGCTTTTGTCTCCGGCTCCTGGCGGTTCAAGGATAGGGAGAGGAGTAAAAGTAATCGAGCAGCAGTGGCTGGGCCCAATGTGTGTGTTTGTTTCTGCAAATTCTGACACATGGAAGTTATTCTCAAGGGAGATCTTCCAATTCTCTGAGTCCTGATACCAGGACTAGGAAGGCACAAGCAATACTCAGCTGACAGTGATCAGAGCTGTATCAAAGGAACAGCATGGAGTGTCTTTTTGCTTAAGAGAAATTTTGCAGTGTGTATTTGGGGTTACAGGTCTCTCTCATTACCTCAGGCACACACAGAGGTAGAGCACAGCTCCAAATTTCCAGCCTGGCTACCACAGCACACAAGATGCAGCATCTCAGTAAATATGATTTTGGAAAAAGGTCCAATGCTCTGCAAACCCCACCAATGCCATTCCTTTTTTAGAAAGAGGTTTGTCTCTAATATATTAGAACACCTTCCTTGTGGGGCACAGAGCATATTATGTTCAACATAATCATAATTCTCTGGACAAAAAATCAGAGGTGTAAGACTTGAATTTTCCAGTGCAGAAGGTACCTGCAGGAAGAGGACTGAAGTGAAGTGCTCACTCAGGCTCAATCATTAATTGCACCTAGCTAGTCTCCCTCTGTATGGACTGGAAAGTCATCTCCAGAATATGGAATAGCTTTTCTCTACTCTCCTGTATCTTTAAAAAGGTCTCATGTTCAGGTAAGACATATGCTAATAGGTGCCCAAATTACTACTGTAGTTAATGGAAAAAAACAGATGAATGGACAATAGTAATAAAAAATTATTTTAAAGTTGATGTGGAATATACAGCATCATTTGAGGTAATTTTTGAGAAACAGTGTGCAATTTCCACTTGAAAAGGATACTGAAACATCATGCTCCATCCAAGCTAAATCAATAGATGAAGTTGAGGAAGACACCTTGCAGCAATAGACTAATCAATCTATTTTCTTTCAGAATTAAAAAATACTTACATGAGAAAGAGGTAAGTAGTTTATATGTGAGTAAGTAGTTTAACTTTCACAAAAAAAGCAGTAGTTTCCGGAGCTGAAAAATGAAAGTAAACAAATCCAAAGTAGGCATTAGGTTTGCATTTCAGGAATGCATGTAATCAAGAGCTAAACTAATTTACTTGGGGCTTCAACAAAATCAGTGTCAAACTGTGTTCCCATGACTGACAATAATTCTGTGTCTCAGAGGACAGTGGCTTGATAAATATCACACTGTGATTTCTAGTGCAGTTTCTTTTATACACCAAGTCTGATATTGTGGTCATAGTGTCTTTAAGCTTTTATCAATCTATAACAAAAAGTGTGAAAAGAAATGTGACATGATTTTAGGGTGTTGTTCTATCTTTGGACAAACAGGGAGAGCAGACTGAAGAGATGTACTCGACCCAAGTGAATTGTGCAGCACATGAGCTTAGATGTACAGAAGGTCCTGTGTTATCCAAAAAAGGCAATGGCCAAGGTCACTGCAGTGCAAGAACATGAGAGTTTTGGTTGAAGCAGAATGTTTGTGATACTTGATAGAATTGTTCTTGGTTGATGCAGTTCGTGGTTAAAATGTTGCAATGTAACATGACACCAAAATTACTGATACAAGCTTAACAGAGTTTACTGTAGCTAACGAGAATTATATTGAATGTATCAACCAATGCTGCTATGAAATGCTAAAAACTGAACTTAGAAATATGCCATTTTATTAAACGGTTTGGCTTTTCAGAGCTTTCCCACAAATGATACTTCTAGAACCTCTGTTGCTCTGCTCAAAGCTGCAGTGAAATAAATAGTTTTCATTTTC
This sequence comes from Petroica traversi, assembly GCA_025920805.1. NCBI lineage: Eukaryota > Metazoa > Chordata > Aves > Passeriformes > Petroicidae > Petroica > Petroica traversi. The sequence continues at coordinate 9,426,672 of JAHLSL010000045.1, forward strand.
AAAATAAAAAAGATAACTCTTGGCATCTGTTTGAATAAAACTGATTTGATGTCTAATCTGACTTAAACAGATCTGAAATGAATTTACCAAAGATAAGGCAAATAAATAGCTCCTATTTAATCACATTCTAATTTGCCTGTCAATGTGAAGTCTACTACAAATCAAGACAGCAAATAGCCTGAAGCACCAATTTATTTTCTGTCAACAAAAGGAAGGCTTATCTCCACAAACTTGCTGCCAACTTTTTGTCTCTACAAAATAAAAAATGCATTCCTCACTCACAGGAGAAACAGAAGTACCTGGAGGAGGATGCATGAAATATTTTCAACAAATCTTGCTCTGCTTCTGTGTTTCAGAAAACAAGTTGAGAGCAGAAACACTAACTTATATCTTGTGTTCTTTAATCAAGAAACAGCCTGTTCAGTTCAGCCAGAATTTCCTTGCTCAGATGGGTGTCTATGCAAACACACAGCTGATCTGATGTATTTCAGTCAGTTCTAGTAACAATAGATAATACTTACTTTTGGTTATTTGCTTTTGCCACCTCTCCAGCACCTTCCTGTGTGGCTTTGAAATAGCTTCCCAACCCCCTCTTTGCTGCATCCCAGAAAAGGACAGAACAAAGACAATGGACCAAGTTAGCTTTTCCACACAGCTCGAGCAGGGACGCCGAAAAACTGCCCGAAAGGCTGAACTTGTCACAAAGCTTAGTTTAATTTGACAATCATCATAAGGCATCCATGTAAATGAAAAATTCCCACCAGAGTCACAAACATCCTCCCACTAAATAAAATGTGTTAAAACAGAGGCCCGTGATTCCAAAAAACGCTAGTGGTTCCTGGTCTCGACCAGGCTGCCGCTGCTGGCAGTGGGGTCCAGGAGACGCAGCACCAACAGCGGCAACTCCGGAAGTGTAAAGTCAGCTTGTACAAATCTCTTTCAATAGAACAACAAATGAAAAGGAAAGAGATTTGTGCAGAAAACATCATTCTCCATCCTTTCTGGGAAAACAAAACAGAATTTAAAAGATAATCCCATTCAAGGAGCAAAGAGCAGAGCTTGGAGTTCTGAAGCCCAACAATGCTGATGGCCCATTTTTAAAACTAATGAAGCACTACAGAGGCCTGAGTTTATTATTGCTTTATCCCAGTTCAGCCCAGGCTAAGGCTATGGTGAAGTCCAAATTCATTTAAAGCCAGAAAATGCAGATCCAGTAACAGCACCTAAGTCCCCATCCACACATGGGTGTAAACAGATACTTTTGGTGAAGAAAAAAAAACCCTCCCAAATTTCCCCCTCTTCCTGTCTATGCAGATCCCCACAGAAGGGCTAAAATTTGCCCTGAAGTATAAAACAATTTCTCTCACACATCTCTGTTAGCTGAGTCTCTACCAAATGTTTTGCCTTTTGTTCATACTATCCTGGTGATGCATCAGCTCAGAGATGCCTTGTGGGAGCTCACAGAGAGCACATGGGTATCCACATGTTAAAAAGTTTGTGGCACAGAGTCTAAGAACCATAGTCTGTACTCCACAATATCCCAGGACACTTTGCCCTCGGCTTCCTGAGACCAAACAGCACAGAGGGAAGACGGTGTCTTCCCATCCTCCATGGCTGGCCAGTGATCCAGAAAATCAGCACGCCAGGGAAATGAAATGGCACCTTACTCCCACCATAAGTCAGAAAATAGACTCAGGTAAAGCGGGACTTAAAAATTTCACATCAAGAAAGATGGTGCTTCCCTCAGACTATCGCATGTCAGGGCAACTGTTATTCAGGCAAACATTCAAGGAGGTAAGATCTTAGCATGGATATTGTCATGGTTGACTTACAGGCCAAGATATGCTGGGGATCTTAAAAAAATTTACAGGTCTTGTTAATTCCTCCAAAAGGACAGAATAGAAGACACACAGAGTGTATCTGATGCATGTGCCACACATCCTGACACATTAGCAAAGGTTGCAGCTAGACTTGTCAAAACAGTTAAAAAAATTTAGGCATCCAGCTAGTACCAGAATTGATGGCATTTGGGAACCTAATTTTAACTTTTTTGAAAATTCAAGCCTACACATTTCTTTATTGCTTGTCCCATCGAGTGCAAAGGGAAAACTGAGAGTAGGGTTAACTACAGAAGGATTTCAAATCCATCATAATGTTTCCCTGTTCTTTTTTATATATCTTTTTATATATATAAAGAGCATTATTATTATTATTATTATTTAGCCACCTATGGGCAGAGGGGAACAGGAGCTATTTAAAATTAGTTTCTTATTTAAGCATTAGTCCCCTTCCTCCCAAATCACAATACCTCTGTCACAGGAAGGAGCATAACATGAAAATATGTTTGCTGCCACTAACAATTCCTGAGTCTCTCCTTTGCAGAACTTTAGCCCAAATATTAGGACAATGACAGCTTGATACATACACACTCCCCAGCAACATACACACAGCAAGTAGGACATGCCTCAGTGGCTTCAGACAAAAAAAAAAAAAGAAAAAAAAAAAGAAGAAAAAGAACACCCTCCCACGAAACAACAAATCCGGAGAAACCATAACCATCCAGAAGAGCCTCAGGAAAGGGAACTATCCACTTTCCATAGAGAAGCAACAGCCCAGGAGTCCCTGCCCAGTAAAAACTGAATCAAAATATTCATCACACAGCTGGCGGAGATCACTGAAACCTGGCAGTATCACACACTGGATACTTGAAGGCACATTTGCTTTGTGTTTAGGGAGAGAAATCCAGTTACAACGCACTGCAGCTGCAAGGCTGAGGGAAAAGGAGGCAACGCTTGGTATCTTTCCTCTGTTCCTGACCCCATTTTCGAGCTTCGTGGCTGGCATGAACTGGTGATCTAAGCAGACACGTTGACATCCCTGAGTGAAATGGCACCATTTGTGGCCTCTGAGACTTTGTCCTCAAGCACCATTGCTGGTGTGTCTGTAGTGACTGCTGTAGTGTCTATGGCAGGAATTGGATTCAAGCCCTGGGATAGGATCTGTTGGATCGTTTTCCGCAAATTGGGGTGCAGCTGGTTTTGGGTCTGGTAAAAAATTTCTAAGGCAAAAGACTTAAGGGTGCCAGTGCAAAGGTCCTCGTAAAGTGGAATTGTGTACATCCGAGACATCTGCAAAAAAAGAAAAACATGTTCAAAACACTTCAGTAAAAGCCAAGAAATTCAGCTCTTCTACAGCTACACTCCAACAGCTCTGAGTAACTTCAGACTGGAGACAAGCAACACATTCTTCAAAAGACAGATGAGTCTATTCTAATTCTGACGCAAGGATTTTTATGAATAGTAATAAAAAAATATCTGCTCTCTAAGACTGAGCTACTTCCACAAACAACAGAACTATTTTTAAAAGGCCAAATAGAAGAGGCCACACCAAACACATGCATTAACCTTTTGCTCCTGCACAATAACAGCTACTGAAAAGAACTCGATGAGCCATAGCCTTGCTTGAAGTGTAAATATTCAAATAATCACATGATTTAGTAGTGCAAAAACCTGTGGTCTGGAAAAGCCAGGGCTGCTACAAAGCAATACAAAAAATGCACGGGGCAGAGCTGGGACAAGGGTATTGAGTCAGGCTAGAAAAGCAGTGATTATCTGTAGGCATTTGAAATTACATCTGCCCATTCCTCCCCACCGCTAGCAGGTGAGCCATGCTCAGCCCCTCTCAACACACCTGGGCTACACTTGGCCAGGAAGCAGAAGTTCCAAGGTCTTTCACGTCGCATGTCTCATGCACATGTCTCATGCACTGAGAGGTGCAGTGATTTTAATCCAGCAGTTAGTACCTGGTTTTCCAAGAAGCGACGGACTTTGTAAAGGTCTGGGTAATAGTCATTTCGGACTACAATCTGCAACCAGCGGATACGGATTTCTGCATTCATGGAGTCCAGCTGAGAGGAGTAACATTCCGAGAGCTTTTTTATCACCTCTGAAGAGAGCACATACACAGAGAAAGAACTATGACCTACTTTGTCAATTTTGAGGGTCATCAGATAATAACAATTCATAAAATCACAGAATCATAGAATTGGTTTGGCTGAAAAAGATTTTTGAAGATCACCTATTTCAATCCCTTGGCCATGGCCTGGGACATCAGCCTGACTTTACATGAATTATAATGTCAACCAGAGGTAGAGGTCTTTAGAATTAAATCAATTATTCCAGGGATAACTTTCTACTATCCTGGTAACAGTACTCACCATGTGGCAGTGGTGATCCATCCAGCAATCTGTCCAGGAAAAGCACAGTTTGGAACGTTCTCCATTTAGTGAGGTCAACACTGCTGGCAGCAGCAACAGAGTCCAGAGGCTCTGTGGTCCAGAGTTTAAAGAGTGTCTCCACTGGTCTGGTCAGACTGGATCCCTGAGATAAGTCTGGCTCAGCTAACGGAGGTCCTGTAGCGTTGAGCCAACGTTCAAACTCCAGTCCTGGAATGAGGAGCACCAAAAATGTGGAGCAGGGATCTCTATAGGTGGCTTGGCTGCCTCAAAGTTCAGGACTGCTTCTAGCATAGTTAAGAGAGGTTCTAGCAACAGCAACCAATAGTTATAGTGACACAACAGTCTTAGCAGCCTCATTGGGATAGCCTATGGAACACCTAGAAGGGTGCCAGCTCTCCAAACCTCACCATGAGTTTTTTAGAGAGCAGTAAGTACAAGAAAAACTCGTGCCCTTAAGGCAGCCAGGCTGACAATTTCAAACTATGCTCTAATATTTGTGTGCCTGCATTTCTCTCTCAGAATTTTGAGGAAGACTGATGAATATGGAGAAAACCAACTTTATTTTAAAAAAATGGAGGTGAGAGGGCTGACTTAACTCATCCTACCCACCAGTAAACACAAGCAATTTAAATTTATGCAACTAATAACAAAAAAAGTCTCTTCACAAGCAGCAGAGCCTGCTTTCCAGCAGAGCTCTTCCTCTTGACCTTTCACCACCTCAACTCTTTCCTAACCCTTGCCAATACTTCCTGTTCCACACCATCTACTCCAAAACTCCTGTCTTCTGCATCCCCTGAGTATTAGCCACACAAAAATTAGCAAATGCTGCGTTTAACTCATTAGCCAACCAGTGGGCCAAGTAAAACATAGAGCTGCTGAGCTCAGGATGCAGCTTTTCCCACAGTAAACTCTCTCCTCTACACCTCTCCACAAAGCCTGTAGGCACCCAATATCCTTAGGAGCTGTACTCTGCCAGTCTGGTTTAAACTGACCAAAAGGCCCTATAGCTACTTGCAGAGATGGACACATGGCAGGATAACATGAGTCTCATTTCTTTAAGCAAGTGAGATAATAAGCACCTGGTAGGCCACAGACCTTCCACAAATCCACCAACACCTATAAACAGGGGACATAAGGGAGAGTGAAACATTCTGGAAAAGATTTCGTATGTATGGGTAGGGTCTTGGGAAAATTACAGTTCCCAAAGCCTGTGTTATTGTCTGTTATTAAAATAGATGAAATTTCAAAGCATGTTCACATTTTCCCTGCATTTAGGCATGTGTAAATCTCACAAGCACTGATCATTCTGTCTGCATGGTGAAAGGTGAGTTAATGAGAAAGTTAACCAAGGGACACTCAGCTAATTAATGCCAAAATCCAAAACTGTCAGCAATTTCAGAGGTTCTCATTCTCCAACATAGAGGCAGTAACCACAAATTCTGTCAAGAACACCTGGTTGTTGCCAAACTATTTTGTTTGCCTTAGCGTTTCCCTGTGCATCCTCCAAGCCAAGAACAAAATTTATCATCCAGGTTTTCTACAGTGTTTATAGTCAACTAAGTAAATCTCCTACCTGCTTTGCTCTCAACACATTGCTCTTTCAGCTCTGGAAAAAAATTCAGGAAGGAATCCAGAAGATCTTGAGCCACAACGCTGGTGAATTTATACTTCTCAATGTAGGCCTAAAATAGCAAAAGGTTCAAATTATGATTAGGAGTAAGACAGCTTCCTTTCGATGTAGAACCACTGCATGCCACAACAACAACAACAACAACATACAAACATAAGAGTAAGAACAAGTATTTGAAAGTTTAAAAAAAAAAAAAATATTCTCATTCCTCTCCCAGATAATTAAAGAAGCACCATAACAAGAAAAAAAAAAAAAAGAGTAGTTGCAGATACATCGACAGCTGAGTATCATTTCTTTTTCCTTTTCCAGAACAAGGCAGTAGCTGACAATTTTCTATAGGTTTTGCAAGTGTGGGTCCAGGCACCTACCTGCCCCAATATAGTAACCTGTACCCTTTGTCACCCTGGTTAAAAAAACCCCAAGTTAACACTTCTTAGTAATGAAGCAGTCACAGGCAATCTGTACTGGAACAGCTTTCTAATTACTTGGAGCACAGAACAAGAGATAACAAGAATATATTACTACTCTGTATCTAGCACGTCATAAGCTCAGAATCTCAGAAATCTTGTAGAAAGATTCATGTGGATTGACAGGCCCTCAACATTACTCCAACTCTGACACATTTGTATTCAACTTTACCCTTAACAGTTAGCCACAGTGACAAAACCTGGGGAGAAAAACACGCAAACAACAACAAATCAGCTCTAAATCCCAAGAAAACACATATTTACACTCACTCTTAGGAAGGAGTCAAAGTGTCTGGGGTCACCACAGAGCTGGGACAGGTAGTAAACAAAGCAGTAGCCTTTCTCATAGGTAAAGAGGTTCATTAAATTACTGGGATTTACACCTGAAAGGAGAAGACATGATAAAAAACTCTAATGAGAGTGATTTCCAGCCCTTCTGAGTTATACAGACACCTCAAGATCACAGGGTGACTTTAAAAAACCAAGCCTGTTGTCAGTATATCTAAGTTACTGCAGTAAATTAAACAGATGCAGTCCAAAGACACAGCCTAAAAATAATATTTTTTTTAAAAATCAGTCACTGTAAGGTAAGTAGTAATTCCCAATGGAATGAGTCACTTCAAACTAGAGGCCACTGAAAACAGATCCAGAACATGAAAACAAATCCTTTTTTTCTTTTTGCAGTGCCAGGTTCTGGGAATTACCATACCACAAATTTTCAAATATATTAATATAAGGTAATCACCACTTCCTCCTTTTTTGAGGCTTCCAACACATGCTTTTCCATTCCACTTGGCTCCAATATCACCTCCATTTGCATTCAGGTTTTAAATATCATCTAGATTGACGACTGCTTCACCCACCCAGCTGAGACCTCAGAACTAGAGAACTATCAGTGAAGGAGATGGGTAAATCAGGATTGCAGTCACACATCTGGCTCAGAGAATAACCAAACAGCCTCTGCACAGCTCAACTTAGAGCAAGTACTTGTTTATCTGCATGCTAAATACACACATAGTTCTTACATGAACACATGGAGGAACATTTAATAGCAGAGTATTTTGTATGATGTTTCAAAATATTTCCATTATCAAACACTTTATTTTACATATCCAGAATTTCAAACCCACATAGCTTTCAAGGCAGTTTCTCACATTCTTTCTACTCAGTAAGTCAGTTCTGTTCTTACACAGAACAACATATATAAAGATGAGTTATCCAACTTTGAAAAAAGCTTGAAAGCCAAGCTTCCTTACTTATCTTTAGACTGGTTTACAGTCTTTCTCTCTTTTTTTTAATTCTTTTTCATAAAGAATATGTAAATATTAGTTGGTTTTTTTTGTCTATATTCCATCATGGATGCCCAGATGTGTATGATTTTGTGTAGAGCAGCCTCAGCCAAAAGCAATACCTGGCTCCAGTTTAACCTGAAGCTTGCTGACCGGGTTGTCTTCTCCAAGGAGCTTCATCTGTCTGTGGAGAGCATCGAGGCGGAATGCGGTCTCCAAACATGTGAAGGCAGCTCCTACCCCAGAAAGTAACTTGTTAGTTATGGGAAAATGATCAGCACAACCTGATCTGTGCAGGACTAGAACAGGGACAAAGCAAAAGCTGCTGCAGGTGCAAAAGACAGGACAGCGAAACAGAATCACAGTAATGTAATGGGAGAGAAACTTGAGTGCAGAACATCCTTGAAATTAGTAATGGAAGTCAGAGCCTAATCCTGTGTATTTCTCACTCTGATTGTGCATCAGGCTGCACTAAAAGACAAAGCAGCATGAAAACTATGCTAAAGTTTACATGTTTGACATCATCTTAGCAGTTCTTGCAAGATAACAAGAGCAGCACTAAAGAAAGTATTGCACAGGTAACTTTCAGGGAGCAATCAAGTGCTACAAAAGCATACTGTCACTGGAATAATAGTAGACACAATTCCATACTCAGTGCCATTGATATTACTAAGCAAATGTCACCTCTTGAGTGAAAACAGAAATGGACTGCATTTGGTTATTGTATTATAGATCCTGTCTATCTTTTTTAAGCTTATCTATCATCCCACCTGGTTTTTGCCATCAGTTTTTCACCTTCCTCTCATTAGGACATTTTACAGTTGTGATGGGGTAAGCTATTCCTCCCTAACTGCAGTGTAGAGCATTCCATACTTTCAAGCCAACCAGCTGGGTTACACTGCCAAGCCAAGAGTATCATTTCTTTCCTATGCCCTTGCAGACATTAGAAGCTGCAGAAAATGGATTTTCAGATTCAGAAGATACTTAACATCCAATTCTTAACATTTTAGCCTTCTTTGCTAAGTTTTTAACCTGACAACAGGGTTTGTTACATAGACACAACCTCAGTCTCAATGTAACACCTGAATCCTACATAACCAAATGTGAATTAAGACCCAGGATGTACGTGGAAAACAGAAGAACCTGTATAAGCAGAGAAAGAAGCGGATGTGCTTTCCCCTAGTGGATAGCTACTATTAAGGGCAGTTACTTCAAGCTACAGAGAAGAGAATTAAGCAAGATCCAAGAGGAGTGGTAGTCAATGGACACAAATTTCCCTAAACAATATCATTTAAAAGATGCCTTTTTACTAACAACAAAAGATACTCCAGAAATTATGTCAGAAATGGTAAGTTTTAGATCAGAGGTTTGTCTTAGAAACAGAATAGAATGGAGAAAGAGCTTACTAAAGAATGGCACAGGGAAAGACATTTTTTAGTTTCCTAACAAATGCTTTTCGAAACAACCAGTGCTAGAGAACAGGATTTTGTTCCATGTTGGACAGACAGACTAAGATGAACAGGTTGATACCTGCTGACCTACTCACATTACTGCCATGTATAATGTGACTTAGAACAATACTACCCACTGAGAATTATTCAACATCAAACTGCTTTCAAAGATACATAATGTACATTGTAATATCTCCATAGATGCTCAGAGCACTTCTCTGCCTAAATTTAATTATCATCAATTCATGTCCAATATACAATATACAAGAATAAAAACAAATGCTTTCTTCTAAACACTTTTGCTGCCAAGATTTCTAGGAACTTTTCCAAGATTGTTTACAATGGATGCTTGAGAAAACACATGGAACTGGCTTTTAAGAACATAACAGGACAAACCAGAAAAGCATACGTTCCCATTATTCATTTCAATAACAAGCCAATTAAACTTAAAAGCAAGAGGAATAATTTACTACTTAAGTATTCTAAAGAGAGCACCATAAAAATGACCTGTGAAAATCACTGACACGAGCAAAGACAAGGCTTACAATCCTGCAGGAAGCCTTCAGCACATAAACACACAGCTATATAAATCTGTACTATTTTTTTTAGTGCTATAGATGTTATTTTTTTTTACCAGTAGGCAGCTACTAACTGAAGATAATTAGAAGGACACTTGTTCAGAGGACGGTTATTTCACAATATAACTGTGATAGGATTTCTGACATCTTTCTCTGATGCTCACCTTTCTCTGGTAGATCAGCACCTGCCTGGTACCCAACAGTAGTTCCAAGTCCCCACAGCACTGTGCTGACACACCTCACCCAAAGCCCCTGGTACCACATCAGGTATTGAGCCCACCAAAGCCAAGACAACGTCAAACTCTAAGAATGCACGATTTTCAACACAAAGGTGGGGCAGTGTGTGGGGGGGTGTTCCAGAAATAAAACAAAACCTAACTGAACACCAGCTCCCTCCAGACTTGTGAGCTGCCAAGGCAAACACTGTACCCAGCCAGCTGAGTTCTGGCAGGAAGGAGCCCAAGGAGCTGCAGCCGTACCGTAGGTCTCGGTGGTGATCCGGCGCTGCGCGTAGGTGGCCAGGCCCTCGCTCAGCCACATCTCCTCCCACGTGGCGTTGGTGACCGCGTTCCCAAACCAGCTGTGGGCAACTTCATGGATCACGTCAATGATCAAAAACTCATCGCTCTCCAGAATGGAAGAGATGATGAAGGTCAGGCATGGGTTTTCCATGGCAACAATAGGGAAGGATGGAGGAAGAAAAACAATGTCATATCTAAAATTAGGGGAAAAAGAAAGGAGAAAGGAGAGGAGTAACTTGCACCTAGAAGACACACAGTAACGTTTTCTTCTTTCAGAAGACACAGTAACATTTTTCTTTCTTTCTTTAGGGAAGGCTCTTCTGAGTCCTTCTTGTGACTTCAGGAACAAACATTCTAGACCAGTGATACCTAATCCTTCTGATCAGAGGATCACAGAATTTATTCTGTTGGCCTGCTTATGTTTGGACGTAAAGATCCGACAGTCTTTTGATGTGCAGCAGATGCAGCACATCCCAGAAGCTCCCTTCTGTGCTCCTTTCACACACACAAACTCATCACAAGCTGTGTATCTGGAAGCCAGAAAAACCGTCTGTTACACTATATCCAGTAGTGTAACACAGTGTTGAGTCCCCAGAGGCTCCCAGGAAAGAGAGGCTAGGGAGCTGTCAATAAATTAATTGATTTCCTATTCCTAAATGAAATCCCATTGATTTCCTATAAAGTGTCAGCAAATTAACTTTAATCTGTCTGCTTCAGAACACAATAATATTTGTTTTGTTTTCTAAATTTCTTTACCAGTGATCAGCATTGGCACACTGGGCCATATTCTCAGATTATTTCAAGCAACATTTTGTAAGTCAACAACAAGGCAATCTGCCTACTTACCTTTAGCAAAGAAATATAGGAAACCTCATTCTCCAAAGGATGCAAGTATTGTCTAAAAACCACTCTTTTTAAACACACGGCCAAGCTATTCAAGAATTATTAATGTTGGTTTGGGGGACTTGGACTCTTAATGAGTCTGTACTGAGATTTTCAGTATTCTCAGGCAAACCACAATAAATGCAGAAATAAATGAGGTAAATAAAACAACCATACATTTTAAACAGTGTCTGGCCCAGTGCTGGACTTACATCACAAAACAATGTAGTATGAAAAACCCTCATTCCTCAGGAAAGATCCACTGTTTAGAAACCTCCAATTCTGCCCTGCAAATCAGCTAAAACACCTCCATGCCTCCATGGTCCTCCCCACCACAGTGGAGACAAAACTCCAGAGTCTGTTTTCAACTACTACAATGATGCCACTGGAAATGATAGTTTGCCTGCAATGATAGTTGCCAAACATAAGCATTACCATTTTTCAATACTGTTTTATTTTGTTTCCACTGCACATTCCCAGGAAACTGATTAAACTCACCTTCCCCATATATAGGGGCCATACAGACTCTCTGCAGCAGTCAACCAGCGTTCAACAATGCCAGAAAGCTTGCTGATGGCTGTTGGCAGCAGGCAAGGCTCTGCCCACACTCTGCTCCTGTCAGAAAACAGAAAACATCAGGTGATACTTCAGCAAACTGAATTATCTCTTAGAAAAATAGCCTGACTGCTCACCACACTTCCATGTATGGTAATAGAGCAAGGAGACCTCCCATCAGACCTGGGCCTTCCTAAGCTAATGCTCCATGGAACATGGAGGTTACCAAAAATTCCTTCAACAAGGCAACAAGAAAGTAGCTGTAATGACTTCAGGGGCCAGTAAGCAATATTTGTGAAAGAGGAACTTTTCTTTGCCAGAGCAGTGTCATTAATTTCTTTACACCCAACTACACTTCAAACTCGCTGTGCTCACAGCTCACGGACCCAACACTTCCCTTATCAATGTCTCAACACCTCTAAAGCACTTTGCAGAGACATAAAATGCAGAATGAACTCACTGCAAATCTTACCTTGGACCTATGTCTGCATGTATGAGGTCTCCTGCCACCAGGGCCACCAGGTAGGCAGGAACTGGATATTCCATGTAAAATTGATATACACCTTCCTCTTCTAGGTAGGAGCTTTGGGTGGCACTCATCAACACCTGTATGCCTGCTGGAGCCTGCAAGACAACATCATACACATCAACTCACTAAATAATAACAGCTGAATGACTGAACCACAGATCTCTGGTTCATTTTCCTCTATGCCTGATGATGCACATTCAAATCATTTACATAACACAAAATGTAAGATTTCTGTGAGGTTTTTATACCACAATCTGCCCAATCTATGAATACACACCAATCAAAAATATTACTCCTCCTATATGCCAGCTACCCACATATTAAATTATTTCATCTATACAAAATACAACATTATTTGATGCTGATTTCAAAAGACTTACTTTTTTTCTTTCAAAAATTGGTACAATAGGGTTGAGTATTATCATCAATAACCACTATTGGAAGGGACCAGCCAAATTCTCTCTCATATTTTCATTTCACAGTTACTCTTTCAGCATTGAGTAAGAGGAAGGTAAGCTCCAAGCATGGTAGGCAACAGAGTTACCTTTGTGGCACTACCCTGATTCTGACCCAAGAACCAGAACTGGACCTAAAAATCCAGTATTCTTTATAACACTGAATCAAAATATTTTAGCAGGTGTACATACAAGATGTAACTATGCTTTCAGAGGTTAACAGCAACTCGGAGCTCCATGAACCACTCAGAGCCATCCCTCACCTTGACAGTAGCTGAGTAGGTGCATTTCACTGCAGGGGTGTCAAAGCAGGGGAAGAAGGAGCGGTTGCACACCGAGTGTCCCTGTGTGAAGACAAAGGGCTTGGCATTGCCGTACGTCAGCTCTGGATCCAGCCACCAGATCTGTTGGAACATGGCAGGAAGAAGAGATGAGGAAAAAGGGACAACAGCAAGGATGAACTGCCAAAAACAAAACGTGAAATCAAGAGGATTGTGGGGGAGAAGCACCACCTCAGCTGTTTAGCTCCCCAGATGAATACCTGGCACAGGGCTCATTTCCATCTCTAACAATACCTCTTTCTACTCCAGTTTATTTGCCAGGAATGCTCAGAAAAAATTCTTGCTGTCTGAACACTGAGTGGTGACATGTAATACAGCAATTTCCAGACACTTACTGTTTCTGTTGTATCAATTTGCTTGGTTAATAACAAGTCCCTAACAAACATCCACCCAACTTTCTTCTCAAAGGGAGTACTCTGCATATCTCCATGTTTATAACTCAATGTGAACAGGAATAGAAGGGGTCAGGTAACACAAGCTGAAAAGAAAAAAACGCAACCCAAAACAAACCCAAATTCACAAACCAAAAATCCCTGAAGCTGAACAGTGTACACAATATTATCTGTGACCCTGACACTGCCCTCCTGGCTGAAGCATCAAACATTTTGACACTCTGCAAAAGAGACGGTATATGTAAGAAACATCTGGCCAAGGACACTGGAGGCCCCTTTTTACAGAATGGATAAGGAGATTCTGTGTGGTCACAAAAGAAAAGCCAACAAAACATACCACTGAGCACGTCAATTTTCAGTACCAAACAGCAAATAAATCACAAGTCAGACCCTCAGCAAATAATTAGAACAGATTAAGAATAATAAGAAAAAGTCCAATTATTTGCCTTCTGTTTTTACTGTTTCAAAAGTTTGTGCCTTCACATGCTCCCTGCCTCCAACTTTGAAGTGTAGGAGTAATTTTAAATAAGGATTTTCTTGTAATCCTAGAACTCTGAAGCTGAACTTTGATGGAAAATATCAAATATTGTGAAATTTGTAATAAAACTGGAACCACTGCAAGTCTTGGAAACAGTCGAGCACAAGAAATAAAACTTCTGAGTCTGCTGAATTCTTAGATCAAAGCAACCAATAAATCTGAGATCAGGGAACAGCAGTTACAGCAAACACTAGTTCAGTTCTGGTCCTCAAGGGAAAGCAACAAAACACAGAAGAGAAGCTTGGGTACTAAGTCTGCTCACGTTTTAACAACATATTACAACTCTGTGTTCCAGTTAACTTTTGGAAGTTGAAGTTTTCTCTCTCTCCTTCTGTCCTATAAGGTTACTTTTTGATAGCTTTTTCCCTTGCCTTTATGCATTTTTCCTCAGGTGCCAGTGTGCTCCTCTACCAAATCAGCCACTGCAGCAGCACACCCAGGGATCAGTGAAAGGTAAGGACAGGAAACACACAGTCAGCAGCTTTCAGTTATTCCCATGGAGTCTCACCCTTCCACTGGCAAATGTTTGGGGTTTTTTAGGTGGGAGGCATTACAAAATTAAAAACCTTTATCTAGAAGTAAAATTAATCTCTTGAAATTCGTTTGAAGATTACCCTTTTCTATTTCAAGCCTGTAGGGCCAGAAACAAGCTTAAAGCAGGACTTCTGAGGAGCCCTGTCTGTTCACTTCCATGTGCTGCATTTCAGTGCCCATAGCCCTGGATCACAGGGCTACAGATTTTCACTACATTTCTCATGCATAGCTGCATTTCACAGCAATGAATTCCAATTCTGTAATGCCACGTTATGGAACTGGAGACAGCTGTTTCAGAAGGCATTTGGGGACATATGTCTCATTACGTGTCAATAATTAGTAACTTCCACCAAGAACACACATTAACAAAAAAAATGAATGTGCTGTATTTTAATACAGGATAGTAGTTTTCTAATGATCCAGGGAAGAGGCTCAAATTTAATTTCAAAGATCTGTCCCAATGTCTTTTAAAAACACTCCTCTGATCAGTGGCTTTGTGCTTATATCACAAAGTCTGACTTCCAATCTGTATCATTGGCCCTGCTGATGAGTTTCATCTTCAAAACATTGTTTCCTTTGCTTTTTGAGAGACAGAAGAGGCTAACAAAGCAAACAGAGAGATAAGGCACTGCCGGGTCTAAATTGCAACACTTGAGTAGGAAGGAAAAAGGGATGACAGACAATGTCTTTACAGCAGAGAGAAAAGGGGAAGTTCTCCCTGAGCAGTGCAGGAGGAAAACATAAGCAGGAAGGGAAGGGGAACCAAGAGTTGATTCTTGTTTACAAGAAACTCTATAAATTAAGGACAATTTCTTTTCAACCAGTCCTGCTTTATTTGACATTTGGTTGAAGTTAAGTGAAGCACCAGCCCCACGAGCCAAGAGGGGAAACATTTGCAGAGGATGAAGTATTTTTTTCCCCTGTTTTCTAATGTCTGCAGCTACATGGCAAGCCTCCGTCTCTCTTTCCAGACGCACTTGGAACAATGATGAAAGTTATCCTGAAACAATATAAATAGATCTGTAATATAAATAGACCAGGCTATGCTGCTGGACAGAGGCAGGGCTATGAGCTGGGGAAAATGAGTATAAGCAGCATCCCAGAAAGGAGTGTGAGGCTCAGGGTGCTGCTGGGGCGGGCAGTGGAGCATAAGGACAGAGCAGTATTTGGGGCTGTATCATCTGCTTCACATCCAAATCCCTCCTGCACTTCCCCTTGCAAAATACACGTGCCATCATCATCATGCTCTCCATTTTTATCTAGCTTTTAATGTATACAGGAAAGCTGTTTCACACATTAAAGCTGTTCTGTGGTGCATTTCAATTAAAAAGACCTGCTGCACGAATCCTCTGCTGAACAAAGGCTTTGGGCAGCCCAGGCTTTCCCCTGCCCACGTACTGCAAAGAAGTTCACACTTTATAAGGCACCTGCCAGGAGTGTAATTTTTATTGACTTAGATCATAATCTTTTGCCCAAATCTGGCAAATGACAAAGGCAATTAGCTAAGCCTCTTTTAATTTTAAACCTCTCCGTGTTTCTACATGCATTATTGATGAAGGTTGCAGGAAGAGCTGCAAAGCCACAGCTTCTGTTCCAGGCAAACAAGCTGCTCTATCTGATGACAAAGTAAACAAAACACCTGAGATGCAGAGCACGTGACAGGAGCAAGGCACACCTGAGAAGTAAGGCACTCTATGGGGACTGAGGAATCAAGACAAATCTAAGGAATTACAGGGAAGCTTCTAGCACTGCAAACAGGGCTGTCGTTTCTGCTAAATCCTGAAGATAAGGAAATGTTTAACTTTTTGTACCAGAACTCAGAGCAGGATTTGCATTTAAGGAAAGAAAATCACACTGGTGTTAAGATGTGCACTGCCAAATCAGAGGAATGACACAGTGGGCAAGAGATAGGTGTAGATTTTTCTCTCTAGGGAAGGATAAAAGAAAATATCACACAAGAGTATTACCAAGAAGTAAGGGATGAGAGAGAAGAAGGTGAGGAAGAGCAGGACTATTGTCCCTGACACACCTGATCAGTGTGTACCTTCAGCCCACACCAGGAGAGACACAATGATTGTGACAGTCTTGCCTCTGATGGAAACTGGTGATGTACTGAGCATATGGTTTCCTAACTGCACGGGGAGCTGGAATGCTCTGTGAAAGGCAGATTTAATCTCTCAGCTGTCTCTCAATGTCCATCAAACAACCAAAGATCTTGGCTTCTTCCTTCGCACAAGAAATAATGGGACAGTCAAATAACAAGTCCAGATGGCTCAAAGCAAGTATATCAAGACAACAGGTTTCCAATTTTAAACACACTACTATCTCTGCTGCTGATCTTACTGCCAACACATTCACACTGCACTATAACGTGCATTTACTGTTTTATAGGTCCCACAAGAATGCTAAAGGTCCCACAGAAAATAAACCCTGACCTAAGGAGAATATATTCCTAGAACGGCCAAAGAAAACAGACCTTTTAGAAGACAGAGGTCTAACACTGTAAATGTGTGCCTCATTGACAGAGAAAAGGGACTGCCAGAACATTTACAAGACATGAGTAAAAGAAGCTGACCCTTATACACATATGGGTTACTCATCCCTGTTAAAGTGCAGTGCTCGGCCAAAAAGCAGCAATGACAGAGAGCACTACAATAGCACCAAGCCACTTTGGATCCAAACAAAATAGTTCAGCATGCTGAACATGAAGGGCTACAACAGGTGCTACTCGAGGACAAATATTTTGCCAGCCAAAACCTACAATAGTGAGTGAGCAAACATGGTAGGATTTATGTCAGTGAGCATGCCTGCTTCTGCTTTCCAGGATCACTTGGGAGGGCAGTGCATGCCCCCAGTGCTGGGACCATCAATAATCTTGACAGGAGTCCTTGCAGCTTCATTTCAGCTGAAGAAGGACATGCTGTTAAAGGTACAATAGACTTTACAAAGCAGGATAAAGAATAGGTAGTTCACCTCTGATCCATGGGGAGCAAGACAACAACACAGGGAATGGAAGAAATGTCCTCCTCTCAGCATCCACACAGGACTGCATGTGGGGCCAAGGAGGTAACACATCAGTACAAGTGAGATTAAATGAACACCACATCAGTCAGTGCCCCGAACCTTCCAGTGGATTTTACATCATTCAAATCAGTATTTCAATCATACTGAGATCATTTCTCCACAGACTCAGCAGGACAGGCTGCCCCTTTGGCAACACAGCTGGCAAAACCCAAGGGAAAGCACAGGCTGGCCTGAAATAAAACAATTTGTTCAAGAGGAGGAAAGCACGTTATCATGTACTTTGGGAGGTGTGGCTCAGCCAGACTGAGAGCACACAGCAATGCCAAATTAGCTTTAAAGCCTTCTCACCATAAACAAGGCAGAGAGTGGACAAAAGAAACAGATTTATTCATAAACCCGGGGGGAGGAAAATGAATGGAATCTTCAGAACACACTGTGAGCTACATGGCAGAGAATTGTACAAGGAAATAGTAAAGCCAGGAATTCCAGAGATGAAAAAGAACACTATCCAAGTGGATTTGAACTTTAAAAGTGCCAGAATCTTACTTCATTTTTGCACATTTAAGGAAGGATTAGAACATTAAAAAGTCACCATATGAGCACAGGAAACTTCCATCCATAAAAATCTTCATGAAGAATTCACTGTTCCAAGTGAGCCAATGTATTAAGACTACCCAGATAATTCCAAGAATGAAATTACTTTTGTGATCTTCCACGTAGTATTAAAATTAGGCAGAGAAACATCCAGTAAACTCATTCTAATCAGCAGCACTTTCCTATCACGAGGAAAGGCCTACTATTTACTTCCTGTGGGTTGTTTTGCAAGAAGCTTTTATGTTCAATTCCTGCTCTTGTTAAATACATTGTAAACGACAACTAGATCCACACATTCACTGGTTTTGACCAGTGCAACAGCAACACCACATCAGAGGGTTGAGAGTCAATTCCTTTAGGCAAGATAGAGGCAAAAAAGTTGCACGACTCTTAAAAAAAAACTATTTCTTTTGCAAATAGATTCATGAACCACATGATGAAAATCATCTCCGTTTAATTTCCAACCTGAACAGACTGTACACTAATAAAAAGCACTGATGTTCCAGTGGGAACTTCATATTTTCACTGTCATAACTCCTTAAAAACACAAGGTCTGACATGCAGAATCTCAAGGCTTGGAATGAAGTGCTTCTAAATACCGAGGGTTTAAAAGAAGTGACAGAATTTACAAAGCATTTCACTGCTGAAGAAAGCTAATCCACAGACGTGGAAGCACCTCCATGGCCACATCCAAAGGGGTGTTTTGGGCCATTTCTCATCCCTTTTTTTCAGCAGATAACTTGTAGGAATATGTGGAATCACCCCTGCTCTTCTCAAAGCTCCTGATCACGGCTCATTGGAACACCAGCCTGGGTGTGCAAGGCCTGATTTTGTGAGCAGCTGGCAAAACCCCCAGGGAAACTCCTGCATTGTGGATGACATAATTTATCCTGAAGGACTGAGTCGGGGCAGGAGTTTTCAAATTTTCACTCTCTTCGCTAACAACTGCCCTTAAAGCACAAGAAACTTCTAAATTACTATCGTAATGGGGGAGGAATCGCCTTGGTGTCCACGCCAAGGAGAAGACAGGAGGGAGAGCAGCCGGGTGGGTACGAGCACCGCTGCTGAGGGCGGCGGGGGAGGACGGGGCTGGCAGTGCCCAGAGCCCCTGCGGGCAGGGGACAGATGCTGCTGCCAGCGGGCTGGCGCTGCCAGGCGACGGGGCCAAGGGCAGGACCGGAGGGGCTGGCAGGGAGATACCTCCCTGCGATACCTTCGCTGCGGGGCCGGGGGGCTTCCCCTACGGTCACTTAGAACAGGAGCAAAGATGTGCGACAGGTGCGGGTGGGGAGGGCTCTGCCAGCCGCCCCGGGACCCGGTTTGCTACGTTACCAACCCCCGCCCGGTACTCACGGCGGGGCCGTCGGCCGTGGTGTAGCGGACGATGATCTGGAAGGGCTGGTGCGGCTGGAGGGCGGCGGGCAGCGAGATGGTGAGGGACGAGCCGTAGTCGGTGAAGGGGTCCACCCTGAAGCCGAGCGGGCAGGCGGAGCAGGGCGGCTGGGCGAAGAGG
>JAHLSL010000045.1:9446601-9495380 GCA_025920805.1 Petroica traversi
GCATTCGCTCATTCATTCCTTCCTGCCCTCTCGCAGGCGTGCCGCCGGCTCCGTACCCCCGGTCACAGGGCAGCTTTAACCGGCCCAGGCAGCGCTTCCCTCCTCTCCCCGCAGCCCAGCCCGGGGCCTGGCCCGGACACACCGAGCGCAGCATGGCTGCTCTGGGGACGGACACTGCATGGCCACAAGGCCCCGCTCGGATCACTGCTGTCGCCTCACAGCCAGCCCTGTCCCCTCACTCGCACCGGCCCCCGCCCCAGCTCCGCCACGAACACCCCCAGCCCATCCTACACCACGGCTCCCAGCAGGGCTGATTCTTGCTCCCTCAGCCCACCGGTACCTATTTCGGCTTCCTCACTCCTCCTCGTCACACCCCCACATCGAGCTCACACCTAACCCTAAATAGCCTCCCTTCTCCCTGCACCTCATACACACCCGTTTTTTTAGTTCCTTCTCTCCCAGATGGGCTGCCCATAGTTTCCTGCCTCCAACTCTCACTTGCAATCTGGCCCCAGAGCCCAGCTCAGACATGATGTGCTTTATTATTCCCCAGAACTCGAGGCAATCAATCACACACCCTGTACTGCTGCCTTCCTAAATGGGAAAGGACAGAAACCACAAAATTATCAGCTTTATACAAGCACTTGTTTCTCTGCATGGCAACAGCAGGAGTCAGCAAGCTGGAAGGAAGGAGATGCGTGCAAGTAACTGTGATTTGCACTCCTCCCAGCCCAAGAGAGGCAAAGTCTCTGCCCCGTGTAATGACACTTCTGTAAGTTATTTTCACTCTAATTTTCACTGTTATGCTTTGCCTACCCCACTGCCCAATGAGGCTCCAAGGCACATATTTTGGATAAGACAGGAACATTTCTCGCATGGTTGTGGGTTTAATGAACCTGTAGTGGTACATTCTGAAAGCCTCCCAGGCCTTACACTAACGACTGCAGCATCTGCACCAAATTCCAGCTCAGTTTCCACTGTATCGTCACAGCAGAGGCACAAACTGTGGCCTCAGCACATTGTGGCTGTGGTTACTGGCTCAAGCAAGGGTTAAACAAATCACAGTATCACCCTCCACCGACCTGAAGCTAAAGAAAACTTTTGTGTAATCACTTATATATAGTAAAACACATGCCACAGTTACAGTAAAAAATAACAAGATAGCACTCAGGCTCTTTGGTTGCTGAACAGCCCCCTGCACTTCCTCAGTGTTCTTTTGAAGCATCTTCAAAAATAAATTTTGTCTTTACAAAAATCCCCTTGTAACAAAGAAAAACATTTTTCCTGCCATCTTTGCTGCTCATGTCCTCCTTTAATAAATAAATGTTCTGCTTGTATCCTTTTGACACCTTCTCTGATCCATACCAGCTGCCTTTTGAAAAAACTGGCTTTCTCAAATTTTGTTCCCAGTGATGCAACTAAGCCTGTCTGACCTGGCTTTCACCTACAAAGCACAGCCCCAGCAGCCTCAGGATCTGACCCTGCACAACCTTCACCACAGGTAAGGGTGAAGTGTCCTCGGGTGTTCAAGCCAATCTAACTGCACCTTAACTCCAGGGTCATTTTAGAAGAATCATACCTGTGCTTTGGTTGAAGCCCTAAGAAAGTGTAGTGGGTCCACTCATCAGACAGATGAGATGAGCAGGAACACATTCTCTTGAAGAGAGAAGCTTTTGATAATGAATCAGGATCAGCTGCACTCGATGTGTTTGGACAGAATAAGCAAAACTGATGTAATGCAAATTCCAGAGAACAATACATTAACCAGTTATCCCAGGCAGATCTCTCTCCTCTTGCACACCTGCTGCTCTTGGGCCACAGCCTTTGCTGTAAGGCAGGCTGTGAATTTTCTTCACAGCAACTGGTATCAAATCGTGTTTGGGTTTGGTGCTGAAAACAGTGTTGATAACTCAGGGATGTTGTAGCTCTTGCCGAGCAGGACTTGCACAGAGCCAAGGATATTTCTGCTCCTCACCTGACCAGCAAAGAGGCTGAGGGGGATCAAAGAGATGGGAGTGGACACAGCAGGGACAGCTGACCCAACTGACCACAGAGATATTTCAGACCACATGGCATTATAAAGGCTGGAGAGGAAGCAGGGGACATTCAGAATGAAGGTGCTTGTTTTCCCATAACACACAATGGAGCAGCCCTGCTTCCATAGAGATGGCTGCCCACGGGAACAGGGGGAATGAATGCCTGGTTTTGCTTTGCTTGTGTGGCTCCTGCTTTCCCTATTAAATTGTCTTGATCTCAACTCTCAAGTTTTCTAGCTTATACCCTTCCAATTCTGTCCCCCATCCCACAGGACTGTGTGGGGCTTAGTTGCCAGCTGATATTAAACCAGAACAGACGCATGTGCTATCTCCATGCTATTTTGGGTAGGATCTCTTTAAGCAAAGTCTCTGTCCCAATCCCAGCGTCTTATTCTATTCTTCATAGGATGAAGTCTTCTCAGGATATCACACTAAAAGTTCTAAAGCAGAATCCAACTCTTGAACATTCCAATCATCATCAGCCTCTTGTAGAATGCTTCAAAAGATACAGATATTTCAGTCCCATTTGTAAATATTAATGTTTCTTCCTTCCACCTCAGTGGCAGGGCCCTTGGCCAGGCCTCAGCTTGCTCCTGTGGTTCAGGATGAAAGCCAATAAAAAATTACAGCTACCCCTGTGAGCAGCAATACTTCAGTACACCTGTGAGACAAGTGCCAAATGAAGCACAGAAGTGATCACAACAGAAAGAACATTTCCTTCTGTCAGTCTCTGTCTTTAATTCCAAAGTAACAGTGCTGCAGCCAAGGTTTAACAAAATGGTTGTGCTAATTCCTGCTGTTCACAGGTGACTGTTCACCTGCTCCATCACAGGCCCTTGTTTGACACCTTGCTGAGCTGTTTCAGCTCACCAGAGTTGCAGCAAATATTCAGCTCTTTACCAGAGTGTAACTGGGAAGCAGCAGTTTTGGGCAGTGAATGCTGGGCAGTTCCCTCTCATACCTATGCTACTGTTACAGCCAGCACCTACTGAAAAGAGCAGCCCCACTTCACCTCCCTTCCTGTGAGTTGTGCCTTCCTGTCTCCTTCTCTGTACAGCAATCCTGATTTCTGCAACTTAGCTTTCTGAACTGGACCACACAAGAGCCACTGCTGGCATCGGAAAGGGAAGAGGAACTCCCAGCCTGGAAGAAGAAGGAGGATAAGATCAGGTTGGCTCCCCTTTTGCCCAGACTGCCATTAGCTCAGCCTTAGCTGCAAAGTGAAGCCACACACTGACCCCAGCAGCCTGCAGAGCCAGGTACATTAGCCCATTTCCTTCAAGGGAAATATTGAAGTCTATGGGGTAAATTCCAGGCCTGTGAGCAGGGTAAGGTCTGTGCCAGTTAATTCTTGCTTTGGACAAGAGTTGAGAACAATCACAACAATGCTTTTTGTGCTATAAAAGCTACAGTGCAAGCTCTGTTAGTGCCACAATTTGACTGTGGTACTGGTAGGTAGAAATGCTTCTTTCTATGACTTTGCAGTCATGTCACTCTACAAACAGTAGTAATTTCAGGTAAAGAAAATGGAAAATCTGAGAAGGTCTTCTATGTGACCTCAGTTCTTCCACTTGGCTTGAACACTTGCACTGTAAATTATTACTCCCTGTTCTACTTAACATACATGTATTGCAAGCCACCCCCATGCTGGAGTGCTCAAAAATCACCCACTACACTTTTAAAGAAAACCTTTACTCTGAAGAAAGATGATCAGACTGTGGTGCATGACAAAAGAAAAAAAAACAAAAGCCTGCAAACCTGTTCCCCAGGGCTCAAAAAGGTGCAAAGTTCTTCATGTGCCCAAAACAAACCACTTAAGCCAATAAAATTTACAAAACCCAAAATAGTTTTATTTACTTTTCAGATTTCTGCCTCAATGAGACATTTTGCAAACATGCTAAGGCTACAAAATGTCCAAGTTGACAAAGACATGCAACGCTGACCATTCAATAAGTCACGGCTATCACAGGAGCGACTGTGTCCCCCTGGGCCACAGGTCCCAAAACCAGGGATGGTGTACAGTGATCATGGCAACGCACTACGCAGGACCCAGTAACCTGAGGTAGGTCATTTACAGTAAGAAAACCATGTCCTACACCAGTGTTACATCCTGATCAACAAGGAACCCCCTTTGAGGTTCCAGAAGACGTGGGGTTGAGGACTGCTTCCTTAACAAGTGTGCAAGAAAGAAACAGGAAATATCGATGTTGATTAATCTTAGTATAAGTGAGCAGAACAAAGAGTTAGTGTTACCCATGCCAGAGAAAGCCAACCTAAACCTCTGAGGAGTGTTAGCAGCTTCAAGATAAAGAGTCAGTCAGCTGAAGCAACTCTGAAAAGGCTTTCCTGCCAGCATACAGGGTATGATTTGAACCTCATGATTAATTTGTTACAGATCATTCCACGAACAGTAAGATTTTGGTTGTGTTAGATCAGCGAAGCAGGAAGAGCTTGGGCTTGCTTGCATTAAAATAAACTCTGCTGATACAGTAAGAAATACTGTGTCAGGACACTGAGAAAATACAAGGCCTTAATGTGACCCAGGAGTGGTTCTCCACCCGGATCACTAAAAACCCTGCTTTGGAACAGTATCATGGGAAGCAGCAGCCACTGCCGTGGTGAACGTTAGCGATGCCCCAAATAGCTTTGATAAATTACAATGCAATAGTTACACCACAGAGCTCTTCTCTGCTGCGCTAGACAAAGATGTGACAATAAAGGACACTATTGCAAAGCTTCACTTCCACTCAGACACGCAGAAAATCCGGCACTAGGAAAAGACGAACTGTAAAAGACAAAACGTTGTCTGATACAGTCCGATAACAAAGCCAGATCTCTGGTACCATAAACTGTACAAAAATGATAGAAA
Source organism: Petroica traversi (assembly GCA_025920805.1). Taxonomy (NCBI): domain Eukaryota; kingdom Metazoa; phylum Chordata; class Aves; order Passeriformes; family Petroicidae; genus Petroica; species Petroica traversi. Next base: position 9,451,507 of record JAHLSL010000045.1, read on the forward strand.
AGAATATGCACTGTTATTAATACAGTGCTTATTTTAATATAAAATAAACAGCTTACATTTCCACTGTAAATATAGGCTATATACAGAATTATGTATAGATATAGCTACATGTATAAAGCTTCATTATAGGCCTCTGATACATTTATAACTATGGCTCCCTGAGCCATTTGTAGAGTGCATTTAATAACAAAAAATTAGTAGTATGGAATAAATACAATAATAAAAACATGAAGAGTTCTTCTGACATGGTTTTAAAAACTCTCTGGCTTGACACATTGTGCTAAAAATTAAAAGATGAGAAGGCAATAATCTGCAAGGAGGAGGAGGAGGAGCTGGCCTGCCACAGGCAGGGAGCATAGCTCTCCAAAATTAAAGTGACTTTGCCCTGAATTTTAGCCCTTGACAGCAACCTTGTTCTCTGCAGCAGCAAACATAGCATAGAAGCGCGAGTTCTCGTTGGCCAGAAGGGCAGTCGGGGTGTCGAATTCCACTACCTGAAACCAAACAAGGAGGTAAAGCATGTCAGTAAAATTCAGCAGAGAATTGACTCCCACCCCTTGGACTTGTGATGGGATAGTAAAGAATAGAAAACACAGCATTCATCTTTAGATGCAACACCAGGCAGTGAAGGTATCTGCATTTATGGATACTGGAATGCTTCAAACTGGCTCAAACACTGGAACTAACCCAACAGGAAGCAACCTCTGATGGCTCTGGCAGAGGCAGATGCTATGGGCTTTTGCCTTATCTACCTTTAAGAGTACTGCCCAGTGTTCTTGCATTTGATTTGACTGTTTATGGCTCCCAAATGGAAGCTTGAAAAACTGGTAAAAGTATCTGTCATAGGTGTGCTTGATAGCACAGGACTTTATCAAAGTAATGGGACACTGCCACTAAGCAGAGATGTTTATGTTATTAACCATCTCAGAATTAACCCACAATGGAAACCTCAAAAAGATTTTTAAGGACAGACTGTTATTCTATGGTACTTTCTTGGTGTGAAAAAGAAATATTGCTATCTTTGCTCTTGTCACACTCAGGATGCAACTGATTCTGTTTGGTGTATTACCACTAAGGAAAAGAATGAACACATAGGATTTTCTACCCTGCAGTGCAGCTGTTCCCTCATTTCAATCTGCACACAAGGCACCACCAGACCAGGGGCAGAGACACCTCCCTGCTCACCTGTCCCTGTGTTAGCACCATGATCCGGTCACAGCCCAGGACCGTGTGCAGGCGATGAGCAATTGTCAACATAGTGCAGTCTGCAAACGCCTCTCTGATGGTCTCCTGGATCAGTAGGTCTGTCTCTGTGTCCATAGCAGCAGTTGCTTCATCCAGGATCAATATCTGAAAGCACAGAATCCTGGCTGTTACCCATGGTCACACCTTCCCTCCCTGAATATAACAGTACAAAGAATGGCCGCAGCCAAGAGTTGTCACAACTGGCAATCCTTACAGAGCTGGGGGCACAAATGCAGGTTGTACAAATACTCTGTCAGTTTTCTTTATGTAATTGCCTTCAACAAAGCCTATGGATGACACATTTTATAGTCACATCCTAGAGCTACGTGTGGGTTATGACCTGACCCTCAGGTTTCCACTACTTTCAGTTTTATATTCAATAGATGAATCTCAAATACAAGTTTTACCAGTAAACTAATTTGACACATCCTTGGTGGTGACATTCCTCCTGGAATGAGTCAATACTGACTAAGCTTAATAGCTTTCTTATGCTGGGTAAGAATTCTCTTCCCCTCAGACATAAACTGATTTGGAGTGATTTCTTGTCAAAGCTGAACTGGACATGCTTTGTGCAGGTACTGCAGAGACAGCAATTAACTTCTGCTGAGTAGTCTGACTTTAAACACAGATGCAGAGTGAGCTTTAAAATATTATTATATGTAGTATTTCAGAAAAAAAGGTTGTTAAAACCAGAATTCTGGTCAATCTCAATCCAGAAGTCCTTTCTCACTGTAATTACTGTTTGTTTTCCATTCCTACAAAATCTTTCACTTGGCTGGCATAGTATGGTCCCAAATTCCACTTTTAGCGGAGAACTATGTAGAAGGAAAACAATTGGCCCATATTCACAAAAAGGTGGAAGAAAGGAAGAATTTGATGTTCCCCAGTACAGCACACTGAATAAATGATTAGGCCAGTCTGACACACTATTGTTAACACTTGCAAGCAATGCCTTTCTGATGACAGGACATTACAGGAGCTGGCTACAGATACCTTCCTGGCTGTTTTTAACCTTACACCTCTCTGGGTTGCAATAATCATTGGTGTGATTCCTCTGACAGACAAAGAATCCAGCACAAAAAAAGGCTTGTTCTATCCTATAATTTTGGATCTCCAGCCATTTTTCTCCCTGCTGTGTTCACCTTGCAACGACGCAGCAGAGCTCTAGCTATGCACAGTAACTGTCTCTCTCCAACAGAAAAGTTCTCCCCATTTTCCATCACTTCTGAGTCAAGTTTCATAGGCAGCTGTGCAATCTGTGTGGGAAAGAAGAGGCAAAAATCTTAGAGCACTGCACAAAATCATATAAACACAAACAGATCTCCTGACAATCTTTATCACCAGGAGAAGAGAGTGAACCTAATCCCTGCAGGAATTCCTGCAGCCTATGTTCCACAGCTATAGCTGCCACCCAACTCACAAGAAAAAGAATTGGAAATGTCATGGCAGCAAGACTTGCTGCAGGGGGCCTCACAAATGGCAGGTTTTAAGTTCAGTTGTGTTACATGTACACTCACAAATGGAAATGCAGAATGCACACCTAAGGCACATACAGAAAAATATCACCTGAAACATTTTAACACCCTAAGTATCCCTGTGATGAAGCAGCACTCTGCTATTGCTATATACTAAAAAATACACTGAATATGTCATGTTCCTAAAAAAATCAGTCTGATATAATGATGGGGAAAAAGAAAAAAAAAATTGGTCAAGTAAAGGATAGAGAACAAGTGGGGAAAATGAAGAGAAAAAGCTTATATAAAGACCCCTAAAGTAGCTTCTAATAGATTATATTGCTTTGGAAGTCAAATGCAAACATGGATCTCCCAGGGCACATAATACTTACACACTCCTTCATGTGAGTTCTTTCCAAAGCAGCCCAGATTTGTTCCTCAGTGTACTGGTTGAAAGGATCCAAGTTTGATCTGGAAGGGGAAGCAGAAAACAAGCAGAGTTTTAACTCAGCAAAGAATGGCAAACCAGCAGTGTGCTAATTCATCCAGACAGGTGATTCCCATCTGGCCTTCCACTAACAGTTTCATTGCCAAGGAAATCAGATGTTCCCCAGCACACTGAGGTTAGAAAAGCCAAAAATCAGAGTAGAGATGGAAGACAAAAATAGTAAGACTTCAACCACATCTAAAGGGAAGCAAGACTTCCATACAGGATGATCACACCCAGTGCTGCACTGGACCAGCTAGTCATTCATCTGAGCTTTTTTGTTACAAAACCAGAACAGAGGCTGGGATGGCTGAGAGCTACCACCTCATGAGGCCCCTACTACATTTCAGGTATAAGCTGGAAGACTGCTCATTCCCTTCTTGCCTTATTATGGTCTCACTAACCTCACAGTGCCACTGAACAGCACAGGTTCCTGAGGGATTATGGAGAGCTTGCTCCGAAGATCTGCCAAGCCAATGTCATTTATTTTCACTCCATCAATTTTAATGCAGCCTCCAGACAGTTCAACGAGACGAAAGAGTGCCATTCCAAGGGAAGACTTCCCTAAAAATGAGACAGGAAAAACAAGACTCATGTTTCTAAGAATCATAACAGCTTTCAGATGAGAAAGCATTTTAAAAGCTGTCCACATCTAAGAAAAGTTTTAAAACACCAGAAAGTCCTGGCAAGCAATGCTCTGGTAAGTATTGAGGTTCAACATTTAAACTTCTGAGAAGTTGTGGGAGCAGCTCCTAATCTCTCCTCAAAGAAGCCATCCCTGGAGTGCTGCCCCAACCCCACTGCCAAAACCTTGCCATGAAAACCCAATACAACAATATAAATTACTTATTTAGAAACTCATTTTGAGGTTGATTTAAGTCATCTCGCAAACAAGGGTTTGGATTCTTCACATTACAGTGTTCTGAGATGGCTCAAAGCCAAACCTGGCTGCAGCATCAGTTCAAAAAACTTCCAAGAGAGTCAGACAAGCTGCAACGAGCACACTGTGGGCACCAGCCTATGCTGGTCAGTGGCTTGGGGAGTTAAATATGATCAACATACTGGCTCAAGCATAGTAAGATATTCCACTGCTTTAAATGGAAACTTGTTTTCACTATTATTTACAGGGATCTTGCTTATGTACACACATTTATGGGAACCTCCACTGACAATGCTCAACCCCTCCTGTGCAATCAATAATTTATTCAAACACAGAGGAGAGCCAATATGACTGCCCCAATCTATTCTGTAGAAGTAATAATTTAACTCTGCTTAGTGTTCTTCCTTACCTGAGCCTGTCCTTCCCACAATGCCAATCTTCTCCTTTGGTTTGATGATAAAGGACACTTTTTTAAGTACTAGAGGGAGGTTCTCTCGGTACCGCATCTCTGCGTTTTCAAAAACAACCTCCCCTTCCTGTGGCCAGTCCAGAGGAGGAGTTTTATTCTTAATTCGAGCAGGAGCTTCCAGGGAAAGTGTCTTTTAACAAAAACACAAAAATTCAGTTTCCAGTAAACAAGACACCAAAAGAAAATTATCAACTGCAGCTTTCAGCAGTTCTTCCCTGCACACTCAGCCCAGATCATTTACAGCAGTTTCATGATGAGCTGTTTGGCTGGATGTGGGCCCAGTGGTCCAGAAGTTTGCTATGTTACACTGTCCACACTGTGAATTACCCTCCTGTAGCCTCAGTAATGACATCAGTCCTTCTATACAACAATCGTTTTCATCAATGGAATTCAATACATATTTTAGGCCTATTATTTATCAGCACCATCCTATTGAGTTTCATGGCACTCCAAAGACTGGATGCAAAATCTGCTGCATTTCTATGCCTCATTTGCTATGCCATGCCAGGGTCACCTCTGTTGATTTTGACACAGAAAAGAATGCCCAAGTAACACATTAAATGCCACCCTCTTCCTTCTCCTCCTCATGTCCCCCTGTTCAATTGAATCACTGAGTCAATCCCTTCCAGCTTGGTCACTTTTGCTATTTTACTCTGCCCCTTTTTGAGCAGTTCACAGATTAAACAGAAAAGCAGAACCTCTGAAAGCCAAACACAAGGCTTTGGAGCATGTTTAGAGTGAAGTCAAGGTCACTTTCCCATATTTGGCACAAGCACCCTCAAAGAATGGCAGCAATCCTGTCATGGCATTCACCTCATGTAACTGAACCAGGCCATGACAACTCTTTTATAGTCTCTTCAAAGAGAGCTCTCTCTACAAATGCTATAAAACAGCATTTCTGGAGAGTGATTTTTCTCATTCTAATATAAATACTAGGAACAGGTAATAAATTGCCCCCTGAAGACACCCATTTCCTACACTGACCATTGAGAGATCCCACAGGCATGTCACTCATGGACATCTGCAACATCTAGTTAGAGGCAGATTAATTGAACACCAGGGATTTGAGAGAAAAACAGCCATCTGCTATAAGAGTGCTCCAATTCTTTGAGCTTGGTGCTCAGAATAGCAGCCTTGAACCCCCCACTGAAAAAAGCCAAGCCTGGGCCTTGATAACACCCAAGACCTGAATAGTGTTTCACTGCCCACCCAGCCCTTCACTTTAGCTTCAAAATAGTTTTACAAATTCATAAATGACTGTCTAGAGACCTGAATTTTTTTTAAAAAAAATCACAGATAGTGTTGCTTAATACTGATATAGAATGAGAGACATAACTTCTAAAAAACCCAAAAAACAGCCTACAACTGTAGGTTGTGTCACTAAGGGTCTCATTGTGATAAACCCATTTTAGCTCAGTGAGAGACACAATATTTGGCACAGCTGTCAACTTGTGTGGTCATCAAGTCCTTCATATGCAGACATTTTCTACTTCAGTGCCTCCAGATGTTTTATTTATTTAACTGGGGGAGTGGACAGGCTTGTTTTTGTTTTTTTCTTCGGTTTTTTAGCCTGTGGATTAAATCCACAGGTTTTTAAAAAAGCTAAAAGTATCAACTACTAAATAGTCCAGATTTACCAAATAAATAAATAAACAAACAAATAAATATATATATATCTGAGCTTCACAGGGAACATTAAATAGAAAAGCTTTTTGCTTCACACACCAGACCCAGTAGGAGGCTTTCTCCCGGCTACGCTTTCCCCACTGACCTATGCCCAGTTCTGCACACACAAATCCCAGTTACAAAGAAAGGGTTACAGATAATCAGAGCAGCTTGCTAAGCATTTAGCCTGGCACATTTCTCATGTTCAGCTGAGCACATTTCTCATGTTTGCAGTAAGAGCATTCCCTTGACTTTCCAATCATACAGAAATATGTTACATAAGACAGCCTGTGGAAAAGCAGGCTTATTAGGATGAGGTGAAATTACTTGTAGATAAAGTAACACACAGTTATCTGTATTTAAATGAATTCCATTAGGTTTGGAATGAAGGATGCCAGAACTCCATCCCTTTGCTGTAAAACAATGTTTTGAACCCCCAATTTACCCCTGTCACACACTCCATTCTTTGCTGCGAGTGTCAGGAAACTTGCAATATCCTTATGTAACTCCAGCAGTGCCTGTGAGTTTAGCTACCCACCAGCTCTGGGGCCATTCAGCCCCCCCAGTGCTGATACATGTGCTTCATAAAGCAAACTCACTCTGCAGCGTTACAGGCTTTAGTGCCCTTCCAAGATCAGGAACATACAGTCTGTACTAAGGCACACTATGGCTGAGATCAGCAACAAGCAACACAAAATTTCACAACAGGCAGTTGAAGGCATTACAGTCCTACCTTGATATAGTGGTCAATCCTCTCCACTGAGGTGAAACGAGCTTCTGTCTCTGAAGCCAGTCTGACTGTAAACTGGAATAACCCTGTTAACTGAAGTGTTGAAAGAAAAGAAGGACAAAGTTTTAGAGCTGTGATTTGTCATTGAATTAAGAAATGAATGCGGTCAGGGCAGTGACTGTACTTGGGACTGCTGAGGTCACACCTCAAACCCTGAGTTTAGTTTTGGGCCCCTCACTACAGGACAGACATTGAGGTGCTGGAGTGTGTCCAGAAAATGACAATGGAGCTGGGGAAGGGTCTGGAGTCCTGTGAGGAGCAGATGAGGGAGGTGGAGGGGCTCTGCCTGGAGAAGAGTATGTTCAGGGGGATTCTTCTCTCTCTCTACAACTCCCTGGAAAGAGGGTAGCGTTAGTTCTCTTCTCCCACTTAACAAGCAATAGGACAAGAGGAAACAAGTTCAAGTTTTGCCAGGGGAGGCTTAGATCAGATGTTCAGAACATTTCTTCACCAAAAGAGTTGCCAAGCACTGAAACAGACTGTCCAGGGGAGTGGTGGAGTCACCATCCCTGAAGGTATTTAAAAGTTGTGCAGATGTGGCATGTGGAGACATGGTTTGGTAGTGGGTTTAGCATTGCTGAGGTAACAGTTGGACTCAATGACTTTATTGGTCTTTTCCACACTAAGCAATTCTATGATATTTGATACAAGTACTCTTGGCATTGGGCACCATATAACTAAAGTGTATGAAGCAAGTTAATTTAATAGTTCATTTTAAAATCACCATAATTTATTAATTCCTTGAGAAACCAACAGCTTAGAAATGTTTCCCAAGAGCAACAGCTTTAAGTGAGGAGTGTCTAAGCTCTTAAATTTCACCTCAGCGCCACAAGGAGGCAGAAGAGGCCAAACAGCAGCTCCAGCACGAGTTCCCTGAGCCCCGCAGCTCCTCCGAGCCAGCGCTGAAGGCTGTTTGCTCATTAGCAATACCTACATTAAAAGAGGAATTAAATATTAGAGTGTGTGGTCACACTCACCTGCACAGCATACGAGATGGCCAGCCCAGCATAGGCAGGAGGGATCTGGCCATGCATCAGGACAATCATCAGGCCAGTGGTTGTGATCAGGGCGATGCTGATGATGTCCAGCCGCACGGCCAGCCAGCGCATTGCGCACGTGAACAGGTAAAACGGGGCCTGGTTGTCATCCAGCAGCTCCTGGTACCTGAAACAAACACAGCAAAGCTCAGTGGGCTCCATGAGCCTGATGTTCTACAAACAGCAGATCTACTTAAACCCCTCTTCCAGTGTCAGGATTCAGGGTGGGAAGACTCATCACTGACCAAGTTTCAAAACAAAACATGATGGCAGAGTTTGCAAGCTTTCCTGTGTAATGCCAGGTATGTACTTAGCTCACACACTCCAAAGTCAAATCACCAACAATGAATTATGCTGGGGTCAAACAAAATCAGGGACATTACACAAACTTTCACCACTTCACCTAGGCAAGACCTTCCAGAAGATGTTCAATGACTACAAATTACTCCACAGGTAACAGCAGCAGCACTTCAGAATATGTGTCATTTTATATGTGAGTGTAAAAGTAAATTAAGTTTTGATAGAACTGGTGACACCTAACTAAAGCACATCAGTAGTTACTTAATTTACAATCCTGACACTGCAGAGCTGAGAAACCATTTAATGAGAAATGCTTGATATTCACAAAGCCAGTAATTGGTGGTGTAGCAGTGTCTTTCCACAGCTCCTCAGGCAATTTTCCCTATGCTTTCACATCCTTGGTCTCATGACCTTGCACCTACAAAACCCTGATACTGTGAGAGCAGGTACTCCTGGGAAGCAACCCCCACTCACAAAAGAAATGTTTCACTTGCCCTCATTAACATTTGTTTTAAAGATTTTCGTTTACACTGGAGAAAACCAAGCACAGTGAACAAGGTGGATAATGTCACTGAAGTAATTGATAAATGCTCTCCAATTACACAGGTGCACAGAGACTAACAGCTCATCAATACTCTCACTGAGGTTTGGTTAGCATGCCTTAAGCAATGCTAGTAACATCATGAGAAACAATCCACAGAAAGTACAAGCAGGACTTGATGAAAAGTACACCCTAGGAGGGAAAAAGTATGGCCAGAATCTTGTCCTCACCATTACCACCTGCTGCACTGCAGAGAATTCCAGAAGAAAGCATTCACCCAGGACCCCACCACTGCTCCTCCCAGTTTTCCCTTCCTTCCTTCTGTTCTCCCAATTTTTTTCCCCATAAAAGTAACTGTCACTCATAGAACCAATGATCCATCAGACTCCAGTAATAAATCCTTCTGAATGCCAGAAGCTGTTTGCACTCAGTTTTGTGCTCCGCCATTCCCAGATGGATAAATAGACTGACCTGTGCAGAAATTCCTGCCCTTTGTGGTAAGCATGGATTGTGGAGAGACCCTGGATGCTAGATGTAATGTGAGACAGGAATGGAGACTGTGTGATGTTGTCCAGACGCTTGAGCTCTCGAATAAAGACCCTGGAAGGAAAGAAGCACTTTGAGTTTTATGCAGAATCACCACATGCCAACCACTATGTTGTAGTTGAAGGTGAAGTATCTGCGCTTTTAGCCAAAGCAGCTGGTGCACTTACCTAGACACAACGTGCAGAACTGTGAACAGGACTATGAGGGGTCCCACTGCCACCAGAAACCAGGGGAAAACCCCAGAAATCACCCCCACACAGAAGAACACAAGGATGACATTCTGGATGAACATTTCCGCTTGGAACGGCAAACGAACATCAACTGGTGAAACAGAAGAAAAGAGGAGGATCTTGAGTACAAAAACCTAAAACAACCTATATAAAGCAACTAAGTCCAGCTGTACCTCAGTAACAAGGACATTGATTTATCTTGGTTTATTCAAATTAAAAGTGTATGTTTTCATTGGGATGTTATTACCTTCTGAGTTGGTGGCTGTGTAATTATTCCCATTTGCAGAAATAGCCCTGATGGAACTCTGACCTAATTACCACCTCTGCTGCACACCAGCTTCACTCTAATGTTTCAAGTTGCCCCTGCATTAACTGCTGAGAGCCCATGAGCAGCCTGGAGCTACAACAGCAGCTGCACATTTCCTTCTTCATAAGTGAATGATCATACCTGAGCTATCAGCTGCCTTCTAGAATCATAACCCAGGTATGTCCCAGTACCTGTTTTGTTTATTTCAAGTGCACATTTGGCAACAGATAGGGTACAATCACCCCAACAGCAACAGACTGGAGAGGATTCAGGAGTTAACTGGGAGGTCTGAATGTGGGATTTACAGGGCACACAGTGAGATACCTTCATCCATGTCTTTGGAAAACCTGTTGAGGATCCTCCCAGTGGGGGTAGTGTCAAAGAACTTCATGGGGCTACGCAGAATCCGTCGGAAGAGCTCGTCATGGAGCCTTGAGGATGCTCTGAGAGTTCCCTGACAATGCAGAAAACATGAAAGGGTTATAAAACAGTGTTTGCCTCCCTGCCACTGCATCTCCTCTGGCACCAAAATATTCTACCACATTTCTCTCTCCAACCATAAGAGGTTTTTGACTGCATTCTGGGTTTCCAACCAATGGAGGAAGCCATTAATTTGGGCAGAAGTTGGGCAGAAACTTGGTGCAGCCTCAAGATCTGCCTATGGAAACATCATAATCCATGACTGACTTCCTCTGGTTCAAAAGTCTCTCTCGGGAGATGGCCAAAAGAACCACAGTGACAGCAATTTGCAGAAGTAGGAGAAGGGGAAAACATTAAACACCAGCACTGGCACATACCTTGACAAAGACCACACCACGAACAGCTTTCAGGATCAGCATAACTGCCATAGACAGTGCATAGATGCCAGCATAGTAATGCATGTGAGGGTTATCTTTCATACTGTTGCTTATGACAGTCTCATTTCCCAAAGTCACAGTGGTGTTCTGCAGAAGATTCAAGATTAAGACAGATGAAACATATATACATTACATGTGGGAGAATTTAACTGCCTAGTGTCTTCTCCCACTATATTTGGTATTTGTTCATTTAAGTATTTCAGTGAATATTGAATACTTCAGAAAGTTTTCCCTGGCAAACATACTTGACTTGTAGATTTGTAGCCTTGACCTTTTTCCTGTAACATCTTTCAAAATACCACCACAATGCCTATTTCATTTGATTCTTAATCTCTCATTTCAGGTTTATTTCTTGTGTTCTTCTGAACAATGTCAGATACTTGCATACCACCACTCCTATTACACAGCATTTTACCTTGGATAAATCTCTTTATCAAACACCATTGTTACTTCTGCCACTATGCAATAAATTCTTTACTGTCACGCTGTTATACGTTCTCATTCTCTTTTATATTTTTTAATTTAAGTACGTTTAAGGACCTCATTGCTGATTCTAATATTGTTGGCCATCTGCACTTCATTTTTTCATCTCTAAGATCAGTAGCTTGCTCTCTGTGCCCCCACAAAAATCTCTTGCAGTTGTATTTGGATTTTTAAATGCAACAAGACTTGTAATCAAAGCCCTGAGAGTGGGAAAAAGCCCAAACCACTCCAGGTCATCAGAACCTTCAAAGCAATTTCCAAAAGTCATTTGACTCAAAAGCCATATTTTAACAAAAGTTATCCTGTTAAGTACAAGACCACATTTAAACAAAAAACAACACTAAAATTAGATTGTTGGTCCCTTTCATATTTCCACTTCCTTTTCTTAGACTAACCAAGAAAAGGAACAAGAGGGCAGCATTAAACCATGAGTTATTATATCTTTCTTATTACTGGAGCTTTCCTGTTCTTGGAAATGAACTCCCTAGGGAGACCACCTCCTGGGGAGCCTTAGAGCTTATTTAAATTAGGAAGCACTATTTGGTCTCTCAGGACTGCTTGGGATTAGTCTAGCACAGCAAATCCTCAGCCCATTAGACACAAGAGTAGAAAAGCTATTTAACTTACTCCACTGCCTTGCTTGATCCAGAAACTCAGCCACCAGTTGCTAAAAGCTGTGCTGCCCACATTCAGCACAAACAGTGCCATGATGATGAGGAATGCAAAGGGGCCTCCAGCTGCCTGAATGTAGACACCATAAACAGACCAGGGGACAGAGCCTTTGCCTTTCTCTTCCATCTGGACCAACTGGCCTGTGAAACAACAGAGGATGAAGAGGGAATGAGGAAAAGAAAGCTCTTCCTTATAAATTTGTGAACACACATGAAATTAATCTTTCAAACTGTGCAGAGTACTTTTAGAATACACTTCACACTTGGAACTCAGTGGTTTGAACAATTTTTCAAGAAGTCACATTTCTTCTGCAGAATCATTTATGTCATGGTACAGCTGAAAAAGCCTCACCAGCACAGTCTGAAATGTTAGGCTGGGATCAGCCTCACTATCATTTTTTTAAACTCTGAGTTCAAAGCTAACATTAAAAAGAGAACTACAGAGGCCAGACCTTCCCTTCAGCCATAAATGCCACGTCCTGCCAAGGACTGAGTGCCAAGCTCTACACATGGCCCTCTTAGGGCAGGAGGGAGAGGTGGTGTGGGAGACAAGGCAGTACCAGCTCCTTTGTGCTGATGGCATCTGACAATCAGGAGCCTGATTGAACTTAGAAACATTGTCCAGGCACCCATATTTAATGAATTAATGAATGTTCTTTGCCCACTGCCTGCATCCTATCAACCACTCCAAGTGACTAGAATTGAGACAGCTTCCAAAACCTGAGAGATACATTAACAATGTACTTTGAAGCAGATGTTTTGAGCTTATTGGAGTACAAAATAATTACAGCCAGAAATCTGATTACATAGTTACCCTCCTCTTCCTTCTTTACAACTTTCTCCTTCTTCACAGACCCTGTTTTGGTACTTTTGTCCTGGGGTCTTTTCAGTGAATTGTTTGTGCTCTTCTTTATATTAATCTGCAGGAAAATAATGACACTAAACATATCGGAGTAGCTTTCTTTGACATTTTCATATCTAAACACAAACTTTTATTAAGCTGCCACCTGAGGACAAAGGCTTTCAATAGCTCAACATTCAGGTCAAGGAGGATAGTAACTTCACACTTAGTACAGATGATTGCCAGCTCAGGTGGATTAAGTTCTCCTCCTCTACTAATCTGAACTACTACCAACCTGTACAGGTAGAGTGCAAGGTTAATTCCCAGAACCAGTGAAATTATGAGTGTACATGGTAGAGGAATGATAACCCTACTACTCCAAAAAAGGATACAATCTCCCTGTCCTTTGTAAAAATAACTCACAATTTTTAAGAGGCTTTTTTCCCCAAGCACTCTAGCACTTAGAGGCAATTTCATGAGAGCTTTCTAAAGAAAAGTCAGGTTAACTTGACCTTCCAGAAATCCAATGTCCAAACACTAAGTGCACACACTAACATTGTTCTAATCCCAGCCATCTTCCCATAAGGGGAGTTACTGCCTGTTCAGAGTCAGCCTACATAGACTGAAACCCCTTACACACCATGTTCAGGGTTGCCTCCCCGCACTTTACATGAGCTCAAATAACAAAGAATTCAACTAATCATCCATTTATTCTTATCCCATAGGGAATTCAATTTAATGGTCCTTCCATGAGCTAGTGTTTACAGCAACACTGAAGGTCAGCCAAGCATGAAGACTGGAGAATTTCTTGTTCACTGTCATTATATTAGTCTTGAAATGGCAGAACTATAATATTCATGTCTCAAAGGATATGCAGAGCAATGCATTACATCCTTTTACTTCTTTCACAAAGATCTCCCAGGAGAGTGTGTCACCCGGCTCCTTCTATATCTGTAATTCTTATAATGCTTCCTTCTCAGAAATGTTTTGTTTTAAGTGTCTGCAACTTGTGAGTAAGAAGCCTCACATCTCTTAAAAAATAAACTGATGTACTTTTAATCTATTCGTTCTAAGAGAAAATGCACACAACATTTAGACAAGTAAGTTATTATAAAACAAAATGCAAAGATCCATACTCCAGGGATTAACTTCAGGAAACAAAGAGCAAAAGAGTGGGAAAAATTAAGTTGCTGAAAATTTCAATTATGTTGTATTGAATGGTTCTTGTTATTTTCTAGATTTGTATTTTTTACACCAACTGAAATACTAGAGCACATATCCAAGTTTGCATTTACAGACTTTTTTCATAAGAGAAGTAGTGCCAAGGCAATTTTTTTCCTCAAACTATCTCAAAACACAGCATTTTCAGCTATGCTTCCAAAATAGTGTCACATCTAACTTTTGACAAGTTGTGTCACACCTGCTGTGCCTCCGTCACACTCCACTGAAAAAGTAGTAACAAGCCAGTAAAAATTTTTTCAGACAAAGGTTGTTGGAGATCTGTGCTAATTTGGAGGTTACCTTAAGGAGTGGAGTGTACAATAAGAGAGACAAACTTCCTGCTCTGAACACCATCAGGGCAACACTACAATATTTTCATTATTAACTCATGAGCTCCCTGGCAGAGTTCTCTCTAGTACACATTCCCTAAAAAAAACTGTGACAAAATGCTAATGAAGCACAGATTATTCTATAGGAAATCTACTGGTCAGATCAACACATGAAAATGTGTGAAGCCATTTTTCAGTTTTCCAACGATGTCACTTGGTTCACTCAGAACAGTCAAGATTCAGAGCACTTTAAAATAAACAAGTACCTCAATATGTGGTGTTTCTCCCAGCTGTAAACTATTAAATATAGTTGCATAATCTCCATTTAAATTCATGAGTTCCTCATGACTGCCTCGCTCAGTAATGCAGCCTTCTTTCATGAAGATCACTTCATCACAGTCAACAAGATACTGGAGAAAGAGGCAGAGAGAACAAGTCTCCATCACGACGTTCAATAACCCAACACTCCCACACAACCCCTCTCAGCAGCTTGCAGACACTGGCACACAGCACAACTATTCCCACGTAACACACAGCTGATTTTCAGAGGTCCTACTCTGACTACAGCACCATATTACTCACACTACACAAACAAAGAGTTTTGGTGTCCTATCAAGACCAAGCTCTTATGGAAGACATGACTCAGGATACTTAAACACTGCAAATACTGATAGACTTAGCACTTACTTCTATGCACAGAAGATGGCAAAAAAAAAATCTCAGATACATCAATTCTGATTGACTGACACCAAATACAATCATTTTCTGCTGTTATGAAATAGCTTTATAGCAAGTTAGCAACAGCATTTTTGAACAGGGTATTTATTTCTTGGGTAAATTCTTTTCAGTAAAGTGTTACCAGTCCCAGTCAGACACCAAGCAGTGCTAGTATCAAGTAAACAATGAAATTGTGCTAAGTGCACATTTACAAACCTAGTTTATAAATGTAAACTACACATTCTATAGACAGACAGGGTTGTCCTGTCACAGGTCACAGCATAACAGCTTCCAGTATGAGGGCAACTGCTTAACAAACCATTTCTAGAAAGTCCAGGAAAGAGAGATTCAGTACCTGAAGCTGATGTGTGATGAAAAGGACAGTCTTTGACTTCAGGTGCTTCCTTATTGCACTGTTAAAAATGTGATTTCCAACGTGAGCATCTAAGGCACTAAGGGGGTCATCAAGGATGTAAATGTCCCTGTCACTGTACAGGGCTCGAGCCAGGCTGATTCTCTGACGTTGTCCCCCACTCAGGTTAGCCCCTCGTTCACCAATCTGCACAGAGACACACACCCATTATTTAATTCTTCAGCACCATGCAGCACAGATGACCAGAATAAAACCATAGTATTTATGTAAATTTATATAAATATACTCCCCCATAACATTATCTATTAATATATATACGTGTTCTAGTTTAGGTGTCCAGTTTGTGACATGTGTTATACACTCAAACTCGAGGTTAATATATAGCAAGTTAGCTATATATTGAATGCAGCAGTATTTTCTTTGCTTATTTTATTTTTTTATGTATTAACATAGCCATGGTTTTAAATCAAGTTCAAATAGGTCCTGTTAAAGCAGTTAAATTTAAAACATAAAATTCCCAAACAGTCAACATCTGAGTAAAAAACAGGGTACCACTCTTAACAGTCCAGGGCCCACACTGATAAGTTCAGCTCAAGAGTGTGCTTGGCTCATATGCACCCCAGATTGATGTACCCTCACTCCAGTTTAATCTACCAAACCTAAACTCTTTCCTCCATCTATTCATTAGCTTAGTATAAGCAAAACATACCTCTGTCAGGTCCCCATTTGGAAGGATGGCCAAATCAGGCCTTAGACAGCAACCATTCAGCACAGTATTGTATCTGAAGAACAAGTAGATAAATAGTTAAGAACACTGATTTTCCTCACAATTATTTAGCTAGTACAGCATTATCTCATTTTCTACACTAAGAGCAGGTATTCCAGCAGCCTAAACCAAATAATCTGCCTCAGATTCTCAGGAGAAAACTGAGGGTAATAATTAATCACTTTCTTCAGAAGCATTGTGAGGATAAAGAGACCATTTCTTTTCAGGGATAGCTGGCTAAGGACCACAGGAAAGTCCCCACTGGAAGGGGGCCATGGAAGAAGTCAGCACATTGCACTCAGCTGCTGTTGTGCTTGAAGAGGGCAAGGCCAGGGCAGCAAGAGCAAATACCAATCTAGTGCTGCTCACAGCAGCTGCTACAACCAAGGTCCAAGATGAGGTCCAGCCTCACTGCAAGGAGCAGTGACAGACACACTGACAGCCAGCAGCCACAGGGCTACGTGCAAGAGAGTCAGAATCCTAAATGGGGCTGAGAGGAGACTTAGACCCCAGAAGGATACAGAAGCTTTATCTGCAGGATACCCTGCATTAAATTTTTCCCATACTTGGGCCAGGAATTACTAAGCTTTCACAAAAACCAGCAAACAGTCTGACAAACCTTTCTTCATCATAGTCCTTGCCAAAAAGGATGTTGTCCCGGAGGGTGGCGTTGAGAATCCAGGCCTGCTGGGCCACGTAGGCAAATGTCCCACTTACTGCAATGCTCCCCTCCAACAGGGTCATCTGCAATTGCAGAGAGCTGGGAGATTATGCTAGCCCACGTTTAGAACATTCTACAGAGCACAAATAAGTAAAATAGGAGATAGGGAAAAAGAGCAGAACTACTCAAAACAGGATTTCTCACCTGTCCTAAAATTGCTGAGATAAGTGAAGTTTTTCCGCTCCCCACACTGCCACAAATTCCAACAAGTTTTCCCTAGACAGAAAGGAAAAAAAATTATAGTATTCATATTTCTTACATTTTTCATCCCTTTTAGAATTCAGACACCTTTAGTATCTCTGAGAGGACAGCTGGATATGAATGACAACTCTAAAGTGACATAACAGACAAAAAAAAAAGCAAGAGTCAGCATTTTAACACTCAAATTGTATAGAGTGAACATAATCCCACAGTGAAATAAAACTGAAATCAACTCTACGGGTAAAAAAATTATTTGAAGATCAGCTTCCTTCTTACTAAGGATATAGGCCCAGAGGATCAATAAACCAAAATCACCAAGGTCTGCCTGAAGAGAATGCTCCAAGATGCTTTTGAGAATGATAAAGAAAGATATAAAGAGGAAAAGTCTGAAAGAAAAGCAGAATTTAGCATATACGGTCCAGTAAAAATCCTTGCCTATTAGGTCAAATTTGCTAAAGAACATGTACCAAGAAAATACTGGAACCCAGTCTCTTTGAAGAATTTCTTTGCAATAGAATGGGTGGGTTGATAGCCACATTAAACAATTAATTTATTAAAGCTATTTTTATTCCTTTTGCAAAAATGCAGTGAACAAAAAAAGGTATATAGGCACTTGTGGAACACATTGCTGGCCTTCTCTTGATAGAACACTTCTGAGACAAACCCAGCTTTTACATTTTCAAGTAACTCTACTCCTCTTTGAGGAAATTTTTAAAACTATATGCATTCTCCCCTAGAGTTTAAAACATAGGCATTTTTATTGTTTAAAATAGTTTAAACCATCCTTCTATTTGTAAAATTACATAAGACAATTTAACCACGAATATCTTCATAAATGTATGGATCACATTATTACAACATCCAACTGCCAGACTGCAAATCTTTTATATTTGTAGATTATGTCATGTTTTAAGTGCAATGCTTTTTCTTTGATATAATTCATGCTTTTACCCATCTTGGAGCACTAGCTCCAAATGCTTCTAAAATTCTTGAAAACCTGCATCCTACTGTACAAAAAAATCTCAAGAAAGAAAATTGCACATTATTCAATGAAAAGCACTCTTTTGCTCCATTGGAACACCTAAACACCTAAAATGTTCACCCAGAATACAGCTGAAACTCTGCAAAATTACCAAACCACTGCAGAACACACTGTTCACCAGCACCCCACTGGTACCTAGTGCCCTGCAGATTCTGAGCTCAGTGGCTCACACAGTGTCCTGAGAGCTAAAAAACTCTCAGCTGGATGTGGAAGCAGTACAGTCTGCCCTTGTTTCACAGGCTGTTTGCAAAGATCTAGTTGCTAAAATGGCACAGCTGTTTACTGCAAGATCAGACACTGCATCCTGGATACTGCAGTTGCCATGGTTATTACAGGAGTGCACAAAAGCAATATGCTCCATTTCATGCAAAATGAAACAGCACACAGCTCTCTGGTGCAGGGGGGGCAGCTAAAATGAGGCCTTTTATAAGCTCAGATTTCCTCCTTTCATTTCTTCTTACCTTTTCGATCTCCAAGTCGATGTTGTAGAGAGTCCTCTGAAGCCGAAGGTTAACCAGGTGGATGATTTTGTGCTCCTCTTCGGGGCTGTGATGGTCATCACTGTCCACTAGAAGATGGCCCTTCTGCTCTGCCAGCACAGCTTGCTGTCCCTCATTCTGAAGCTTCATTTTCTCTTTCTTGCTCTTGGTGACTTTCTTGTCTTTTTTCACTTTGGGGGTCAGCTTTGGTGAGCTCTGGACGCTGGCGTGGGAGAAGTCCCAAGCCAAGGTAGCATTTTTCACCTCTATCGCGGTGTGAGGATTGGCTGGTTTTTTCTTTATCATATGAACCTCTTCCATTAGAAATAAACTCTGATAGGAGTTGTGAGAGAGGTGTAAAGATGAGACACCTGATCAAGACTGGGAGACAAGCCTACGGCACACTCACGCAGCAAAACACATCAGGCTATATAGTAGGAGGAAGCTGAAGAGCAAAAGGTAGCTCATTAGTGTAAACTAACTCCAGGTCTGCTAAGTGGCTGGGGCATTCCTGGATGTGGTGGAAGCACTTGGATACACTCGACTTTCACAGAACTGCAACACTCTGGATGTGATATGAGGGGCTTATTCCTTTGACATTGTTTGCAACTGCAGCTCTGCATGTTCCAGATTAAAAACAAATGAGCAGAACACACACGTTGGGGAGGAGAGGTCACCTGAGACAAAGTCATGACCTGTCCTGCACACCAACTCGTTAAGGAAGGAGACAGAATGGCTTTTAACTTGAGCCTTTACCCATCAACTTTTCTGGGAAAAAGTCATCTTGCACAAGTGTAGCTGATCTATCTCAGGCTGCTTGACAACAAGATGTAAGCCACTAAGTCCACTGTATCATGTTTTCCACCACATCCATCAGTATTTACAATCAACAGATTAGGAAGACATTTTTCACACAGTTTAATTACAAGATAAATGTTTGCCACTTACACAATTTGTTTTGAACCAAACAGTCTTACGTGACTAAAAATTTCTCAATTCCCAGCCTTATTTATTCTTGCAATTGCCATGTCTGAATCACACATTCATAAGAGAGCTCATACACATTTACAGAACCAAAAAGTCAATTAAATTTTTACTGTGATGTCAGAGTATCCCCACCTTATGTTACATTTCCTACACAATTTATAGTCAAACTGGGAGATAATTCAATTTCTCTTTTCTTTCTCTCCCCTCCCAGAAAATTCCCTTTAGTGCACTTGGATTTAAGCAAGGCTGATTTTGGGCTGACTCAGAAGATGAAGCAAAATTGCTCAAAAGCAGTGGAATCTCAAAACCACTCTACAGATCCTGTTTTTCTCACACAGAGGTTTGTTTCATGAATGCATTACACAGAATTCATGTATCTGTCAGTGCCTGTGAAAGTTTCTATTTGGAAAGTGCTATTTTCCCTTTTGGAAATTTCCACAATGTGTAATACACTGTTATCTTCAAGAGACAGACAAAGTAAAGGTCTCCCCTCTGAGTTCATAAAATACACACAGTGTAGTCATCCTGCAATCCCCATGATGTGAGATAAGATTGTTTGCTATCAGAGTTTTACACTTCCTGCCATAGATCTGTTTTACCAGATCACAACTCCATTTTACTAATATAGGGGAATTTCAGTCACTTAATCTGGTCTGGAAATAGAAAATCTCAAGGTTTTATGATCACAGATAAAACTCCACTGCTTTTTATCAACCTGCCTACCTAACACCTGATATTTTCAAAAATATTTTTTAGCAAAGCATAAAATTTCATTGTACACATGTTGCAGTCTTTTCATACAGATGTTCTTAAAATTGAGTTAAAAATTATTATACAGTGAGCCACAGAGTCCTTCATTCTTATCTCTTCCTGTGGCCAACATCAAAATCATAAAATCATTAGATCAGATTATTTTGCTTTTCACACTGGTATTATTTTATTCTTAAACTGCTTACAGTCCTTCACTAGATTTTTTTCTCTTGCGGAAGAATCAAATAATCTGGAATGCTAAATATAAATAAAAATAATTTCTCAGCCATTAAAATCGTATTACCTTGCAAGTGTTCCCTTTGCATCTACTGAACACATACAACACTCCACACTTACAGTGAAAACTGTGAGGCCAAAAAACTGCTTACCTTAAATCTGTCAACAGACACAGATGCCTCAGACAGAGACTTCACTGAGATCGGAGTTACTTTGAGAGCAAAAGTCATTGAGTTAAAGACAGTGACCACTGTGAATGCCTAAAAACGAGACAAGAAAAATAATCACATTTGGATGCAATATTCTAACAGCTCCAACATTCTAAAAGCTGAAATGGCACAACAGCAAGTCAAAACCATAGAAAAGGCCCAGTCCAAGAAGAACCATTTAAAAATTCACCATTCTCAAACAGCAGAAAGCAGCAGATCTACCCAACTCCTTCTCAAGTGCTTTTAACAGACCAAGACAGACCTGTTCTGTTTGTAGGTCTGATAACAAATGCAGCAGCCAGCAAATTCTGCATTAACCTACTAGTGAAGGCACAAATTCAAATCCTGTTTTTAGACCTTCATGCTGTTGGTATCCAAGCACTCTGCAAAACAAAACCACCCAGTAATCCCCAATGCCCCATCTGAACAGCAAACAGGAGGACTCGTTTACATTCAGCCCAAAACCTGTTCTGAGGAAGGTCAGGACAAAAGAGCACCGAGAGCCTTTTGTGCAAAATATAAGACTACACCTGCTGCTGTCACAGCCATCAGATGTTCACTTCTGTGAGCAAAGATACAGCCTGGCCACATGGGCACAGCCACATGAGAAATGGCTCAGCAGAAAAGCTACAGAAGCAATGGTATAAAGAGTATTTTTCAACAGTTTACCTGAGCTGCTGTAAGGTCATAGCCAAGGATCATATGGACAGAAAAGGTAACCACACTGGCAATGACAACGACTATGGGGGCCACTCCCACAGTGATGCTCTGGAAGTAGCCTGCACGTTCCAGGATTTTGCGTTCTTCCTCACGAATTTCTAGAAATACAAATAGAGGCACCACGTTTGAACTGTGATTCAGGGGGTACATACACACAGACAGTACCATAAGCACTGAGTAAGAGGCCTAACTCTACACTTTAGTGTTTACCATATCATAAACCTTCTCAGAAAGACAGCAGTTATAGAGGAGGAAACCATAATGGTCTATAAATCTCCATACAAATATAGGGATTTTAAATTTTTTTAAAAATAGAGCACCCAGCACATTTATTAAATTATAAAAGAGGACCAAAACTGAAAAAATGAAAGATTAGTTTCATGCCACAAACATCATTACACTAGAAGGCGAAATTTTAGAATCAGGTTTGTTTGTCCAATGCATTGTGCATAACACAGAGGAGCCTGAAGGATGACAGTGCTCTTACACTGCTCATACATCAGCACCTACAGCACAAAGTCAGGATGCACCAGGCTACAAAGCAATGGGGCATCTGCACCAAACGAGACATTTACAGACTGTGGGAACTCACTTTGAACGTTCTGAGAAAATGGTTTGACCCAGGCATACATTTTAATGAACTTAATGTAATTAAGAACTTCATTCATCTTTTGCACACGTTCATCCGTCGTTGCTACACATTTTCTTCTGAAATAAGCTGTGAGGCGTGACACAAACATCTGAAACAAAAGACAACACCATAAAACATTAATGGCAACTCAGAAGAAGCAAGTACAATCATTTCCTAATTACCAGAGAAAATTAATTTTTAATCTGAAAAAGGGATTCAGGGATAGGGCCAGGCAACTGCTGCTCTTATATAAAACTCAGGCTGGAAACAGCATTCATTTCCTCCTGCCCCATCTGGACTAAGCACTAGACTCGTGACAGCAAATTTCAACAAAAAATTTTGAGTATAAAGGTGTGCACTTTTACCAATATTGAATAGTACCAGTTTAGTTAAAGTTTCTGAAGCACAGAGTTAACCTAAGGACACACCAAGTTGACCCTCATGGAAATGCACCCATTTTAGCCAGCCTTTTAACCTGGTTCTGTAAGGAAAATCAGGACTTTGCCCAGCCAGATAAACTTCCTGTCTATGCCAATGCTAGGAATGCAGCAAAACAGTTTTTAACATTTTTACTAAACTAACCTAACACAGAAAAGTTGTTTCACGTGTTTTTAAGTGTCTGGTACTCGTACATTCACCCCATTCCAGGTCTGAAATTCAAGCCCAACACGCTCCTTTAGAAGTTTTAGCTCCTTGCTCTTCTTCATACTCCTGCAAACTCTCTTGAAGCCCCCCATCAATAAAGAAAGGCTGCTGGGAAACATGCTCAAAGACCACTGCTCATTCCCTTCTAAAAAGTCATTCCCACTACATAATCCTTACTTCTGGGCAGATAAATTGGACCACAGTGAACCTCACAGTATTCAACCTCTATGGTTTATAAAACATATATATGAATACAGTGACAAATCTTCAGCAGTCTTATAGGCATTTTAAAGGCAAGAAGATTTTGGCTTGAACTAGCCTATTTCACAGCTCAGCAGAAGCAGAGGCAGGAGTACCTCATCAAGAACAAGCTGTGCCAGATGTGGTGTTTTTCAACATCTTGTGTTGAGTCAAGAAACCAAGAACACTGTTTATGCAACACTGAGCTCCCATACACAATGAGGAGGACTCATGTCTTTCCAATCTCAACCATGGGCACCTGAATATTCTGCAGTTTCATTTAGCTATGCGTATTAGTTTCAGCCAAATCTACCAGCTTTCCTATCCTTATTTTCTAATTTTATCATTTTGAGCTTCCTGTTTCCAAATTTCTGCTTCATACAATATCTTACAAACATTTTCAAAAATGTGCAGAGCCATAAACTGGCTAA
This sequence comes from Petroica traversi, assembly GCA_025920805.1. Lineage (NCBI taxonomy): Eukaryota > Metazoa > Chordata > Aves > Passeriformes > Petroicidae > Petroica > Petroica traversi. The sequence goes on from JAHLSL010000045.1 coordinate 9,475,009, forward strand.
ATCTAGCACATTTCAACACCTTTTATTCAGAACTATACCTTTATTTGACCTAAGAAAAATGAAGCAAGTCTTAACTCTTCCCAACTCACCATTGCTGGGTAGAAGAGGAGGAAGACAGCAGATCCCAAGAAGCCTGTTGGACCCAGGATAATCACATTATAAACCATTCCCAAGATGGCCACAATAGGGCCCCCAGCCAACAAACTGCCAACTGCTGCAGCTTCAAACATCCTCTGACCATCATTGGAACAAACATTTATGAGCTGAAAAACAGACAGATTATTTAGATTTAAGCTCATTCTCAAAGGAATATATTACATATCCATTTCCACACTGCAATTTCCAAAACAATGTTGCAGCTTACCTCTCCAAGAGACTTCTCCTTGATATTCTTCAGCTTCAGAATTTTCTTAAATGCCATTGTGAGGACAGCCCCACGCAGTCTGACCCCCGTGCGATAATTCATCGCCCAGGTTAGCGCCAGGGACCACGATCGCACCACCTCCGTCATAAAGATGCCAAAAACTAAAAACAAGCTGTACTGCAGGTTGGACTCACTCTGCTGGGTGTACTCCAAGAGGTGTTTCACAACGAATGCCTACAGGAAGAAATGCAAGCTTGCATGAACACCCCATCATCCCAGAAGACCACACAACAACTTTATGTTAAGTTAGAAATAAGTCGGCTACTTTGCTTTTAAAAGTGCTGTTTGAAATAGAAAGCATCTTCTTTCCAGAAGTAAAAGGTGGCAATACAAGAAGTACTGTAACACAAAGCCCTGCTGAGAGCCAAGCACTGAGTCAAATTTAGTAAGTAAAGAGAGTTTAATTTGGAACCATATTCCTCGCAGCACGCTTCTAATCCTCCGTGTCTTCTAACTTAACATAAATGTGTCAGTTAGCTGAAAGCAATGCATTATCATATAGAAGAGTTTTAAAATATAGTCACTACTTATACATCTGCACACATTAAGAAACATTCCTTTACGTGACACTAAGACCTTTTTATTTTATCTTTGGTTTGCTTCAAACGTGCTTATTTGATAAAAAGGAACAATGTACCTACAGTTGTAGAGGGGAAGAGTGAGAAGGACATTTGCAAAACATTCCTGGAAATAAACATCAGCAGTTTAATAGTAAAGAAAAAAACAAGCAGAAAGCACAAGGTACGCAATACCACAAATCATTGGGGACAGGGGAAGAAAAAAAAAAAAGACAAAAAAATTAACCATTCAGTCCCTCCCCATACCCTCTCCCCCCAAGAACATAAACACTTTACCTCAGGAATCACATTTCAAACATCACCTGCAGAAAGAGGACAGCCCCCAGAACCACCAATTCCCAACTCCAGCTCTTTGTGGTCCAATGGCACAATATAACATCATACAATTCACAACCACCAGCATTAAATACTATTAACTGCGAAACAATAGGCTTTTATTTGAAATGAAGTGTCATCTTAAATGGTAACAGCTCAAAAACACTGTACAACAGGTAGACCATTGTATAAACATACAATCTGCACATACAGGATAATTATAAAGGGCTAATATCTAACAGTCAGTCTTAGCTTGTAACAAACTAGATTTGAAACTATACACAAAATTATAAAGATACAAAAACAGAATGGTATTTGTTCACGAAGTCCAAAGGAAGTCAAACTTGAAGGTACCAATAGAGGAGGCTTCTGAGGCTGCACAAATTCTGAGATCTGGTTTCAAAAGTACCCTACAGAAAAGCTTCACAGACAACAAAAGGCCTCCTAGAGATCTTTTGAACAAATGATGTTTTAAGATAATGGTGCTTTCGATATACTAGTACAGAGTAGAGAATTACCTTTGCCACAAGAAAAATCAACAAAAAAATCTGAGACCAAAGAAAATGTTTGAGAAACCTTTCACAACACAGTCCATTGAAGTCCTCTTGGCTAAATCATGTTTTGCAAGTAAGAGTTCTGTATAGTTTGAAGAGAGAGGAAAAAACAAAACCCCACTACTCCAGCAAAGGTTTTGAGAGCTACAGCCCAGCACCAAATAGCAAAAAAAAAAAAAAAAAAAAGGAGATCAAATTCATCTGTTCAGAGGAAAATAATTCTGCACATCAGAACCAAGGAAACATGCTGTAAATATTTTTGCTCTTTTTCACAGGTGTGAATTAAAGCCAGATGTCCATCAGGTTCTAGAATGGCCACTGAGAAAATTTACACACCGATCACTGACCAAATGTGAGGAGCTCACATTCACAGATCTATTGCATTCCAACTTTCTCCTGATTGGATTTAATTTTACATCGACTGTTTGGATCACAACTGCATACAGTTGGTTTGCAGTTACTGTGGAGATTACTGACTTCTTTTCCCAGTATTCAATCCAACATATGCAACCGAGTCACTGAGCAACTGGGGTGAAAATGCCCCTTTTTCCTCATGAGCTGTAACTCAGCATGGTCGCAGACTGCAAGCATTTTCTCACACACCACAGCATTGCTGAAAGTCTCCAAGAGAGGATGTATAAAGATAGCAGATGTTTCCTGGGGTCTCATTCCTCCCAAAACTTTAGTGCAATTTTGCAGCACTATTTTACAGATTCAGCATCTCCCATGATGAAATAGAGACCAGCTTACATTATACCCCAATTTATTTTTGTTCCGGAAGAAAGAAAAGAGGAAACAGCAGATTAAAGAATTTTGAAAAGGGAGGGGGAAAAAAGTCACAGAAAATTACCATTTACATCTGAACAAGTACTATTCAAATTCATATTACTTTAATGAAAAGAATTTAGCATAAAGTCACTGACAAAACAAAAACATTACAGTACATAAACTAAGCTAAGGGGGCAAAAGAGCTCCTGTGGCTATTATCAGAGTGGTTGGTACAGGCTGCTCGGCTGTCTTAATCATTCCCATGGAATAAACATTACCTTACCTTTGCTCTTGGCGGTGGCTCTGGCCAGCAGGAATGCCCCATCCTGACGCAGAAACAGCCATCCTGAAAATGCTGAAGAACAGCTTCTGTCACTGGTCCCACTGCAGTGCCGGCGTCCCTGCCGCAGCCACCGCGCCTCAGCACGGGCCAGGCTGCGGCTGGAGCCAACTGGGAAACTGGAAAACTTACCTCCTGCAGCTTCTACCACTCCCCCTCCAATAACTGACCAAACTCAAGCTGTGCTCCACTAGGATAGCAAGTTTCCCCATCTCCCAAATGGGAAGAATAGCTCTGAACAGTAGCAAGCATTGTTCAGACCTGGAGTTAAACCGATTATGTTCAGTAATTGAAAAACTTCTTTGCTCCTCAACCAGAACTTGAATGTTTTGAAAGCTGATCAAACAGCAGCAAGTATTTATTGGAGATAAATAGTATATCATCTACGCTAGTACATTCTGATGGTTATATCAAGGCAGTCTGACACATGCAGCTGACTCAGCAGGTTATAGGTTTAGATTCTGTGCCAGATGCAAAATTTATCAAAAGTAAAAAAAAAAGAGGAAGACCCTTGAAGGATCTGATACCAAAAAAAAACCAACAAAACCAACCCAAACCAAAGCAAGAGTTCACACAGGAAGTCTTGAATGACTCCTTTCCAGTTATAACCATCACAATGCTCATCAGCAAAGCCACAGCTGTTTGCTGGTATTTCAAGATCATAGACATTCAATTAAAATTTTTGAAGTTCTAATATGGTGTTTAACTCCACTTTTATAATTTTCCTCCAATACATGAGGTCAAGTCAAGTGCTTTTCTTGATCTTCCTTTTCACCTTCAGGTGACTGAAAGGGAGTAACAATACAAGAAAGGACTGATACCTCTGAGGAGACAGCATAGGCATATCCCTGAGGCATGCCATTTTTAAAAACAGGGAGGAGGGATGGTAAAAACTTATTTCATGCCAAATGGTAGAATCAAAAATGAATTGGGCCTTATTCAGAGAAATGAATAAGGTTGTCTTGTAAATGGGCAACTGCATATAGATAATTTTAAGTTACCCATATTGAGCATCAATTGCAGAGTAGCCCCCAACCTAATCAATCCGATTTGTTTTTTCCTTTTCCCTCTCACTCTCTCTCATTCAGCAGTTTGGCTGAGACAAATTGAGACCATGACACTACAGAAATTAGGGGTAACCCTGCTGCAAGTTCTTTGCTAAAGATAAAAGCAGCTCCTCAAGCCCTGTAGTGAAACAATGACAGAAGCTCTTCTTGGGAAAAGCTAGTGCTGTTAAAACCTTAATCATGATTTATTGTTAATTACCAAAGTATGTTCATATATTTTATAATAGAGACAACTATAAAATATTACAAAGAAAACAATACCACAGAAACATTTATTATTATTCATATTACATGAAACAAGGCAAACTTTAGAAGACTTAAAAAACAGAACATCATTTTGATAAGACATTTAAAAGCAGGAAAACATTTTAAAAAGACATTTCACCTAACAGTGCACCCAAGAGTACTTACCCAAGAAATGAACCTCCAGCTTACCAGCACACTGAAACGTGTACTACTAGCAGTAATACTGTTCCTACTCCTCAAGGGAAATGTGTAGAGAATAAATTTAGTCAAAATTTCAACTTTAAATCTGCACAGCATGTGCAACAAACAGGTGACAAAAAATGGTGTGAATGTCAAGTCCCATGTTGTTATCTTCAATACGACCCTTAGCAACAAACAGCAGCCATTCCTAGAGGCAACAACATTTTCTAACAGTTCTACATGAAACCTGTCTGGCCATTCTCTGTAGGATCAGTAAAGACTATGCCCACAGATTTCTTGAGACCTGCTCACATTAGGTTTTTAAGCAGTGCTCTCATAGAATTGTATCCGTCCGCTTCTTGAAGACTGTTATTAATGTAAATAACTCAAGATTAGGGTTTTATCACACTCAATTTTATTCCAAGATAAATTTATAGTATTTCAAAGAGAAAAACAATTAGAAGACCTGCATATAAGAATCTTATGAAAAAAAGAAGTTATGCAGTTAAGCTTAAGCAGTTAGGGAAGAACTTTAAACTATACTCAAAAGCAAAGAGGAAAAAAAAAAAGTCCATTTCTTCCAGGATACCTAAACTCCCCCTCCCTTCTCCAAGAACTTGCCTGGGTATTCAGCAACTGATCCATCAGCTGTAGGAATCCTATCTTGCATTATTGAATCACTCTGGAATTTTGCCCCAAAATTTCTAGCTAGTCAAAACATTTAAGTGATTCTGCAATGAAACCTTAAGATTTTACAGTTGGCCATGAGATGGAGCCCTCTGGGGTTGTTAAAAAAAGGATGGATATTACTTACTGGTCCACTGAAACCTGCGAGCTGCGTGATCATCAGACACACTATGGAAAGGATGAGCCTGGTGCGGCAGAAAATCCACACAACCCTCCGGAGAGAAGCATCATCAGGCCCATTTTCTTCCAGTTCTTCCTGCCACAATCTTTCCAACCTAATAAAAACAGAAGATTTATAACATTTATTCGTGTCAAATTTTTCACCACAAGAAAAGGTACAATCTCATAAGTACTCTTTGTTAAAACTCTAAGTGCTTCCTAGCTCAGAACAACAAAAAATAATGTTAAGAGAAATAATTACATTCTGTGAGGTAAAGAGAAATATCTACATAGTGTTACTTCCATAGGAGAGAAGGATGAAAAACACAATGCTTTTTCTTTGCCTGGAGTCTTTTTGGCAATCTTAATATACTGCCACAGCCTTTCTTTCCTGAACTGACTGAAGAGCTGCAGAGTGAAAACCTGAAGAAATTCTCATTAGCCACAGAAGGTTAGACTGATCAGAAAATCTGATCCACATTCAAGTCACCTTGCTACTGACAGTATTATTTCTCATTATTTTAGCAGAAGACTTTTTTCACTGTAGCCTTGAGAAAAAAAAATTGTTTTAATAAAAAAACAGATTAAAGACATGCAAAATCAGAAGGAGAATTGCAAGGCATTCCTGGAGATATAGTCATCTAATTTCACTGAAATCGGCAAGGATACAGAGACTGCTGCATGAGAAAGTGGTCTCTGAAAGATGAAAGTGAATTCCACCATTCTGAGAAAGGCAAAACAAAATATCAATGCTGCCTTTCTAGGGCAACACTATACCATTACCTATGCACAAATATGTAATAAATGGAGACAAGAAAATAATAAACTACAAGTCTTTACCTTCTACAATTGACATCTGAAGACTCATGCCTTGATAAAGACCATACATCATCCATAAACAATTCCCCTTTCTTGTATGCTCTGTGGGCCAAAGGAGTGAGCCAGGAGAAGGTCATGGAGGAGAAAAGCCCAGCATTATCAACAGGGTGCTGGTGTCTAAAAGAATTAAAAAAACATCACAAACAAATGAAAAAGGCAACAGGAAATGTAGATCTTCAAGAAAAACAAAGCCTCCTCTCATTGAAAGCACTCAGAGTACCAAATGGTCCATGCCAGCCACACTTGCTAAACAAATTCTGATGTTTCCAGTACCAGTCAGCAGACCCACATCTGCAATTCTGCTTTGTGACTGGTTTGGAAAGCAAAGGCTCTATCAGTTCTGTGGTAGCCTAAGGACGTACTTGGAAGTGGTCCGTATGGGTTTCAGTGCATTCAGACCATGGTGGTATTTGCCCTTGTGATGCTCTTCATCCAGCATTCTCAGCTGGGAATGCACAGAGGTGTCCAGTGGCAGGCCCTCTGCCCGAGCTGCTGCTTCCAAGGCATCCTGGTATTCAATCTGCTTTTACAAGAAAGACAACAGATTCAGACTTCAAAACTACATTTGAAGTCCATGACTCTCAACTCCAGCAATTTTGCACCTCTTTCTTCTGCAAATTATTGCGCAACAATCACAATCATTTCAGTGTCTTAGATAACAGCCTTCATCCTGGCAGCAAAGCCCTGGAAAGCTCAGGTTCTGGATCTGTGTTAGACTGCTGCATTTGTAAAACATAAATTAGTACCAGTATTGTGCCTGTGCATTCAAAGCATAAATGGATAGACAGACTAATCCTGCCACGGGAAATACGATAGCGAAAAAGTACAATATCAAGTATCTATGACATCAGTTCAGGAAATCAATGACTGGCTTTTGCAATTAATTGAGACATATTTTCTTGATTAATTTACACAGAATCACTAGGCTGGAAGAGACCTTCAAGATCATCAAATCCAATCAATGCCCCAACACCTCCACTATACCATGGCACTGAGTGCCACGTTCAATCTCATATTAAACACACCGGGGGATGTTGACTCCCCACCTCCCCGGGCAGACAATCCCAGCATTTAACCACTCTTACTGTAAAAAACTTTTTCCTAATATCCAGCCTATACTTTCCCTGACACAGCTCTAGACTGTGTCCTCTCGTTTACAACCTCTTAGTATAATTTAGACATTCTTATCCCCCAGAAAATACAAAGTATTTTCAGAATGCTACTGAGGTCCCTTCTTAAAAAATACTTCAGATTAGATTAAAAAAATATATATGCACTAAGCAGAATTGTACTTCCTTTTATCATGTTTCCTGTTTTTTCTCTTTTTTCCTAATCTAAATGGAACAAAGATGACAATTTTCTCTGCTCCCAGGCACAGCTTCTCAATGGCTCAGCAACTTTAATAACAACCACTTACTTAAAAGCAAACCTTATCTGAGGGAGGGTTTCTATAGCCACAGTGAAAGGCAGTTACACACTAATCCAAGAGTAGAAACAGCAGTGATACAGGGTAGTCAAAATGTTGCAGAGTTCAAACAAATCTTTTGATGAGCAGCCAGATGTGGCAAAACCACATGAGGAGATGAGCCTGTTATCTGTACTGGCAGATGGCCCTCGACTGGTTCTGCTAACCTAATGTACCACTTATTGCTGGACCATGTTACCTGCTTGTATTCTACTTTATTGCAACTGGGCTACTTTGTAAAAAAAAAAAAAAATCTGAGGTAAAAATCTTCCTGAAGGTCTTACAAAGATATTATAATTCTACCTTCCCTAAATGACTTATCAGAGCCAAGTCAGCTTATTTCCTTGAAAAGAAGCAACTGTAATGCATATCAGCCTCCTATAACCATAGGATCTGCAAACACTAAATGGAAGCACTTGGTTCCTGAATTCCACAGCAGGTAATTTTCATTGGAAATGCCACCATTTATCATGGGCTTTGTCTGTACTACATTAACAGATAATAGTATAGCACACTAAGACATTGGTTCTCCCCATGTGAAAGATAAGAACAGGAAACTGATAATGTGAATCTGTGCCTTATTTACTTAACTGAAGTACCTAAATAATGCCTAAGCATGTTGTCAACAATCCATAGTTCTGTCTCAAAAAACATATTTGCTAAAGCTATGGTAACAAAAAAAAGCCAAACAACAGGAAAACAAAATAACATTAAAACCTTATGACACATGGAGTGACTCAAAATACACAGTACTTGAAATCTGAATTAAAAGACTTCTAACTCAATTTATATTAAATTACTGATTCACTAAGGCAACACTGCCTTACTAAATCTATGCAAATCAGCATTAATAAGGGACCTGCCATAAACATCCCAAAGGATTCAGTACTGGGGAAGAGTTCTGCACCACTGCTTTTCTAGACTCAGCAGAGGAATTCTTAACTGGTTTGTTGTCTTACCCTCGTGAGAGGCCCTGGGCAGATCTGCCCAAACATCTTGTTGCTGATAATACAGCTGTTTCTAAGTGGCACCATAAGCCAGTTGTAGAAACATTGTTTTTCAGAGCACACAAGAAGAGTGCATATAATTAAAAAAAAAAATCTTCCAAAACAGAAAACACTATGTTTACGAGCATAAAAATAGGTTTTCACTACTTAGAAACAAAAATAAACTTTTCAATAAGCAAGCACAATTGCAAGGGTTTTAGGCAGTCCAAAGATAATGTTCATAAACAATCACCATGAAAAATAATTAAACTCCAGAGCTGCTCAAGAAGGTTCTCTCAGCAAATGTGGAAAAGCTGCATTGATAAAGACTAAGGCACTGCCTTTGAAATGTCTTGCCACAGAGACAAATACAAGCACAAACCCCCCTGTCAAGAGCATTGCTCATCTCCATCTTGGTGAGGTTGTCAGAATTCCACATGTAAGACTATCAAGAAACAAAAGCATCACACCACCAAACAATTAAGATTTAAGAACATCTCTACAGTTCTGCATAGTTCTTTGAAGATTAGAAAATCTTCAAAGCAGAGTTTATCAGGAAGAAGTGAGGCTTCTAAGCTGTTCTACAATGCACTTCAGGAACAAAAGACTGAAGTAAAAAAACTAAAACAACCTCAACACTGTTAATTTAGGTTTCTGATTAGGTTTCCTGATTGCCTGCATGTGTGCACAGTTTTCTTGGAAACCAGTGCCTTGAGTCATTATTAATGTGCTACAATCCCAGCTCCAGCTCTGCTGTTGAAATAAATGTCTAATAAACATAAAAAACAAATTAAAATACACTTCTTCTAATTCATCAACTTAATAACATGCCAAAACAAGCAATGAACTGAGTGATATAACATGGTATTGATAACTCCAAAGAAATGCTCAGAGAAAGAAAACAAGACTAAATCAGATATTGCTAACTGAAAGAGGAAGATTCATTCTGACACATCTTGAGAAACAGCAGACGCCTACTCGGCACCAACAAAAGGTCAAAAAATAATGAAGAATTGTTACAAAAGACAAAGGATAAAGCAGAAAACATTACCATACCACTTAAAAAAAAATTAGGGTTTTTATCCTTTTTGAACATGACTATGCCTCTTGTCACTTCAGTTCAGAAAGGGCACTAAACTTACTTTCCTTGAGCAATGATAAAAATGGGGCTTGGAACAGCATAAACGTAAGATTTTTCAGCTGGATAGAAAAAAGGAATAAAGGTACAGGTATTTGGAAGTCCATAAAGCCTGAAGAAAGAGAACTAGAGTGACCACCAACTGTTCTTGCAACAAAAGAACAAGGCACACTTAAATTTAGAATTCTCTCTCACAGGATACTCTAAAGCTCGAATGCAAAAATGGACTAAACACTGGAGAATTAAATTCACATAGGACAAGCATATCATGGCTTACTAAACACATGACAGAGGGCAAGAACAACCATCTTATTAATAGCTGGTGGACACAATAAATTTTCTGCAGCCATAGGTATCTCCTAATGCAGCATAATGGTTCTGCACCCCACATGCCATGAAGCTCTGACACATCTGAGTACAGGCTGATACAACTCAATAGATCACTATCAGAATTAACAGGTTTAGAAAAAAGTTAAACTTTTAATCTAGGGAGTAATCCCCAAGAGTGGGGTGAGCACCAAGGACACATCACTGCACACATGATCTTCCTTCATGGGTGGGTCACTGAGGGGGAGAGAAGGAGAAGCACAGCTGGTGCTGCCACCACAGAGCACAGAGTACACCTGCCCCATCTGACTATCTACAGTTTAGGAAAACAAAAACCTATCAGCACCTGTGAGCATGAATTCCTTGTCAAAAAATTGGTCATAGCAATGGTACAACCACATAAGGTAATGAGAGAGTCAGAGAGATTACATGGCTGGCTCAAGACATAAGACAGTAAACCTGAGTGAGGTGAGGAAAATGAGTGGTTTAGGTGCAAGAGGAAACTATTTGCTCATTAAGTTAAAGACAGACGTACCAAATCCACAATCCAAAGTCATGAAAATGCAGGAAATTTAGGAACCAGGCTACAAAGCCTGGTATATGACATGATATCAGAAGTTCCATAGGAAGCAAGAAGGGTATGAGGAACCTTACTCAGAAAGGCAAGCAAACTCAAATAGGTGAACTTGAACTCTTCTCAAAACCTGCTAAGCAGGCAACATGGGCATCTGAGGATGGGAAACAGGTAAAGAGAAAGGAGGCAGCTGTCAGGCAGGTGGGAAGGAAAAAGCCACCCAGGGAGATTTTAGCCTTTTACATAGTCCTATTACAATTTCCCATTTAAGAGAAGGTAACAAATTATTGGTTTGACAACCGTAACATCATACAACTGCAAAACCAGACAAGACCAGAGGCAAAGCAAAACAGATTTTTCCATCCCTTACTCATCTTGCAGAGGAAGAATCTGATGTGTGCATACAACACAAATCCCACCCACTGAACAGCAATTGTCCCTTCTTCCTTAAGGCAGAACATCTTCCAGGGCTCAGATCACAGCAGGGAAGAAGCTGCATCTCTTCTGGTCCTACCAGCAGCTGACAGGAAACTGGAACAGACCTGCAACTACGTTTTTACTAATCCTTGCAGCTGACATAGATCACAAAAGGTACTGTGGTTGACTTATTATTACATAAAGTTAAAATTGTTTGATTTAAGTAGTAAAGGTCTCTGAGCTGGCAACACTGCAGAAGAGGAACTCCCACCTCTTGATTTAGCAGCCAGAACTCAGCAGGCTTCCTCATCCCCTTATTAAAGCTCCCAGCGAGGAAAGGCAAATGTGAAACCTCCAGACCAGCACAATAGAACTCAGAACTAGGTGGGCATGTGATGAGAAAGAATTATATGATCACCAGTTCTGCTCAGTGCTTAAAGCATTGTCCATATCACAATTCCAGGATGAAGAGCAATTTAAAAATATTTAAGACTTCATTAAAAGACTGGTGTTGCAAAACAAGGTTAGTTATTAATTTATATGTGCTGGGGAAGGGAAGAAAAGAACCAACTGTTCCATTTAGCTTAAGCACAACTAAAATAAAACAAGAGCCTAGGAAAAGATTCTCTGAAGTTGTATTTACATTCTTCTTTCCAGAAACTCCTCTGAGTCCAAGTGTACTCCCACTTGAAAGTAGTGAAGGGTGTATACAGTGCTTTTGCAGGTAGCACAGGCAACCCCTAAAGCACTGTTGTCCAGACTGCAAGTCATCAACCCAAGGAACATCTGAAAATTAAATAGGTTTGCAGGTCCAAACACGGTCAAGTCTGCAGCTGTTTGGTGAAGCAGCAAGTGTACCATGAACTTTGTAGCCTACTAAGACAATTCTCCTTTCACTGGATTTGATGCAGTCACAATCTATAAAAATAATAACAAGGGGATTTGCAGCATTAGGCTTCCAGCCTTTTCTGTAGCTAGGATACTTTATAATACCCTGCCTGATTAAAACATGAGCCTATTTAGTTTGGTGTATCATCCACCCGGTACCAGCTGTCTCCCTGACACTGAGGCAGCAAGGAGCAGGCACTGGGCTAGGTCAGAGACTGTGTGAGGAAGGAGGTATTGATCCTTTTAGGCACCTGCACACATTGATTGCAAAGTACAGACAGCACAGCTGAATTCACACAGCACCAAGGTGAGACCATCAAATAGTGTCAAATGCCAAGAAATTATGGTTACAACTTCCAGAACTGCTGAAAAAAAAAAAAAAAACAGGTCAAGAAGTCAGAGACTCCATTTTCTTCAACCTCCTGAAAAGGGAGTATGAATGAAACCTCATGTCTCTGCTGCCTTCCTAGCTTCTGCTACACAGAAGAACAGCTCTTCACAGCACCAAACACATACCCAAATGCAGGAATAAGTACAGCCGTGCTGTATTTCTCTTAAAAGATACAAATTAACTGTTCAGAAGTACGCTCTGATTTATCACAACAGTTCAGAGATGGAAAACTATCCAGTTATTCACTCCAACAGACATATATGTGACTTGATTACACAAGATCTGCTGTTACTTTTCTGGGCCAGGACTAGCAGAAGTTGCATTAACATTGGAATCATGGTTTCAAAGCAAGTTTATGCATCCTTAGATTAAAGCAGAAGTCTCCCAATATATTGTGCTTGGTATGGATACAAGACTCTGCAGCCAAACAAGGTCAGGGTACGTTCATCTGGTAAGCCTGATTATTTTGGTTACATATACTGAGGTCTTTTAATTGAGGCACAGATAGATCTTGATGAGGACAGATATACCAGCTTCTTACAGGAATATTTCTTATTTTACCTTGCCCTTGAACTCTGGACAGCATCAGCTTTGAGGTGAGATGTTCTCAACTCTTTTCTAGCAAATCCACTTATTCCTGCAATCCAAGAAATACAGTGCTTGGCATGGAGTGTTTATTTCAGAATTTTACAACTGTAGCTGCTATGACTGCATCTGATAAGCAGCTGTGCATGTGCTCAGGCTTATGGTATCCAAAAATCCCTGTCTTTTGTTCAGCATTAAAACCAGTATTCATGATCTTGTAAGCAAAGGTTCTAGGATTCATTCAAAACTAAGCTGTACATTGATCATCCAGCACTGGAGCTACACAGCTCATGCACAATGACAGCAGACTCCTGAGGAACTGGAGATAACCAGCTTTAGAACTGGCACCCTTCATGTCTCTGACTACAAAGATGGGAAACCAACTCCTCACTAAGTAGATGAACCCAGCACAGCACAGGCTGAGAATTTGGCTCCAGCTTTGCTCAGGTAAGCTCTGCTCTGCTGAACCACCCTGACACCCTGCCAGATGCTGGGGGTGTTCTTCAGGAACAATCTTTACTCAGGCCATGCCTAAGTCAGGTCACTGTAGCAGCTATACAGGTGAATTCTGTACAACACTTGGAGTATCCAGGGAGACTTTGAACTTAAACTCCTATTGAGTGGAATTACCAATGAGTGACAGCAGAAGCCTTGACACCACAGCATTTATCAAGCCTAATACAACAAACTTGTATTGAATTCACCTTTCTGTACCAACACAAGATTCCAAAAGCAAACAGTAAAGTAGGAAACTCAAACTAAACACCTCAGGGCTCTAAACATGTTGACTTCAAAATTCGTTAACCTTCATCATCAAAAACAACTGAAACACAGATTTTGTTTGTGGAACAGCTTGTTTGCAGTCTGTGGCTCAGAGCACAATTGACTATTCCTTATCACTAGGATACAAATTTTCAAAAACTAATAACCATCTGATTGTCCCAAGGCATCAGAACCCCCTGCACATAGGTGAGTTTTAAGTTGTTTCAAGCTAAGTTCACCAACATTTTGGGATAGATGCAGTAAGTATTTCTGGCAGCTCTTATAGCTGTACACTGAGTTTCTGAAACAGCCACAGAGCAGAATGTCTGCAGCACTAATATAGAACACTGCAATGGAAAAGATAATTCAAGATTTCCTTCATTGATGGCTAATCTACTCCTTACACACTTCTAGTCATGAGCAAGCTGATTTAGAAATCTGCTCTGAACAAAGGAACAACAACCAACAGTAGTCAAAGACAGTACCAGCAAGTGGTCAGAGCTGAGGTTTTATAATGTGGCTAAGACTTAGATAGAAGATGGCTGTGCACTAAGGAAGGCAGTCAAGTTCCAAAGGAAGCTGTGAATTCTCCAGAATATCAATGTTCCTCTAGAAAATGTCTCTGCTCAGTCACAGATTTCAGCTTTTTGCTCCTCCTGTTAAGTGGAAGGCTTCTCTGATACCATAAACCCCTCTGCAAGTGTCACAAAAACTTCTGATACACAACTGGCTGTGGATATGCTCCTGTCTCAGATGATGATATTCACATCTAGACATGGAAGAAAAGGTAGAGATACCCCTTCTACAGCGTGGTTAGAAGGTCATCCTAAAGCATACACCACTAGGATCTTCTAGCAAGTGATCCTTGGCAGATTCTCTGTGATCACTCTGACAGTGAGTGTTTTACTAGTAGAAGTTAAATAGTAAAACAACTTCACAAAACACAATTGTAACCAATAGATTCAGTTCTTTGGCATATCGTGGAATTAATGTATCTTTAGAAAGTACCATGAATGTTTGCTTCTGCACCTAGTCTAACTGTGTTCGAAGTCTTCAAAGATAACAGAATTGCTGCAAATACCAGATTTTTAAGTTTGCTTTCATTTGACTTGAAAAAGTAAAAAAAAAGTGTTTACTTAGTTATAAAAATATGCAATCATCTGGAAAAATGCAGACACATCCAGCAGCTTCACCTACAAATAACAGTTTATAGTTAAGCTCCTAAGACTGCTCTAAGCGTGGAGTGCAAAGGCAGAAGTATCCAGGCTGCACTCACACCCCTATTTTTAACCTGTTGTTCAGTTGACTCAGACACTTCAGATGCTTCAGAGAGGTTGAGGCAGAATTGATCTATTTAAATACTCAGTGATAAATCACTTCAAAGCTATCAGTGCTTGAAGGATTTACATCAATTCCAGCAAGTTCTGATCACATTCCCTGCTGTCTTGGGCAAAAGATGTCAGAGACAAACCTGAAAAACAAGAGATCAAGGTAAGGACAGGAATATTAGTAGGGCTTCTGATAGCTAAAGTTAGCAACACATTTCCTGTCTGTTTGAAGCAATCTCTACAGTTCCCCTGTCTGGTGCCTTGAAATGCAGCAATTTGCACTTGAGATTTACCACAGATGCAGTCATTATCCTTCAGCAGCAAGAACTTAATCCTGAACAGTACATTCCAGCCAGAACCAACAGCAGCTTGGAGTAAATAAGTGCAGTAGAATCATTAACGTAGGAACTCTAATTCCAAGAATTGAGTTCTCATAAGCTCTGTATATAGGAAAAGCAGCTTGTTCTCATATCCTCCTTCACTGTAAACGTAATGGGGTGGGGAAGCAAAATTCACTGCCTGCTATTCCATCAAATAAACCCAAAATCTACATTTGAGACAAGCCTATTCCAAAAGCACTTAAAGAACTAATTATTTATCTTCCTCATCTGTCATTCCATAGCGTATTGCATGGAAACAACAGGGTCTGTCCTCCCCAGGACACATTGCCTCCATGAGAAAAACTCCATACAATTACTTCACATCTGCAAGTTGAAGGGCACAAGCATGTTCTGAGAACAGAAAGTCCTAAAGGTGTAAGTACAAATCAATATTTCAAAACATCCCTTAATTATGACTCACTGGTCACGTAACTGCTTTTACAGAGGAAGAGCACCCACTGTAGTGCTAGGCAGCAAGTGCACCTCCAAGTTCTCCAGCAGAGCCATGTCCCACACACAATAAACCCAATTAGTACAGTACTATGGAGTGGGAACATGTAGTTAAGACCCTGTTTTGTAAGCTACGTTAAGGTCTCCAAAGCCTTGAAAATCAATTGTTATCAGAACACACTGCAGACACTTATTCATGAGGTGAATATACGTACTCACAAGCCGAATTAATTTTTCCTTTAATTTCAGTCCCAAAGTGCCTGTTTCAAAGGTCCATATTTCTATAGCAACATTCCTGTTAAGCACCAGGAAATGCTGGATTAGGCCTACTTATACTGCAGAATTATTTCAATTATAATTCCAGGAAGCCTATTTTAAAAGCTCCTGTCTTTCAAAGATGTGATCTTTCAAGCTGTGACCAAGCAGCATTTAAGCTTCCAAGGAAAGAATTGCAAGTTCTTTTTCACTATTGTCATGAACACACTTTACAGCATCCTTTCAGCAGGAAATAAACACGAGAATGGAAGTTTCAGGACAGAAAATGGAAAGCTGAATATAACCTTTATGCAATGCAAAGAAGAGAGACATACAAAAAAGTGCTGGGACCTTGGCTCAATAGTAAACAGGTCTTTCACTTATAAAGATCGTGGTCAGAAAACCAACTAGAGTTGTCTGCTTCAAGTTAAGAAGGATGCAAAAAATGCAGCAATATAGGCAACAAAACCCCTCAGTGAGTCATATTATTGATCAGACAAATGTACTTGTAGCCCTGCCAGAAGCGGTCATCACCACTGGCCATGAACAACTGTCCCCAGATCATATAGGATTCTACCTCATGTCATAAAGGTGCACCATGTTAGCAAGAAGTCTGCCTCTTGCAGTGAAAATCTGCTGCAAAACAGTCTCAAACCTGCATTCCACAAGGATCTGAAGTTGGTGGTGAAATAACAGCCGACATCTGCTTAAAGCTTGTTCCTGGCAATACAGATGATGCTCACAGCTTAGTCATTTTTCAGTAAATCGATTCCTCTAGTTCAAATCCTGAGCCCGATTTTCAAAAACAAATTTGAGAGTCACAACACCTCTGTTGATGGTACATTGGACTACTTTGTCCAATTGACAGAGTTCCACTACAGCTTATCCCTCTATTTGACCTGCTGTGGTCCTACCTTTCCTCATCACATCAGCTCTCTGTAGTGTTCTACCACCAGCTGTGCCAAGTCAGTTTAGCCATTTAACTCGACCCAGGTACCATAAAAGATAAAGTAGCAAAGGACAGAGTTCCTTCTCTTTCCTTGAAAGACCATTTTCTTTACAGCTTCTAACCTTTTCTGACAGGCAGAGGGAAAGTGCTTAACCAAACAAAGCTCAGCCTTATGAAAGGGAAGTCTTAGCTCTTCCCTAAGCCAAGTATGCTGCTGAAACCAGAGCCTGTTTCAACTAGAAAGGGGAAACTTGGTACACAAACATGAATGCCTAACTTAGATAAGGTGTTATGAATACAGCTCCTTTTACTCAGCCTTAGTATTCTGCAAGCAAGCAGGATTTAATCTCACTGACATGTAGCAACAAATTCAGAGCTGTTTGTGTCTGTGGACTGTATACACCCGAGCTGCAAAGCTAGCAAAACAAAAAATGTTACCAGTGTCTGAGCTAGAAATTAACACAACTGTGGCACACTGAACAAGATAACTACTAAGCAGACTGGGCAATCTATCAGAACCAGAAGATTCCATTAGCAAAACAGGTCAAGTTCATTCTTCTACTCAAAGAGAACAAGCCAGATAAAGTTCAAGGTATGAACTTGGGTAAGACCTTTTCTTTCACCAGTAATCACAAGTTCACAGAACCCCTGTTTTGCAATCAATATCTGTGTGTACTATTCTGTAGTCTTAGGCAGCATATCAAATGGTAGTGGCAGAAGGGTGAAAATGACCAGCAACAGAGTTAAGCTGACCTGAAGCTTCTGCAGAGTTAGAGATTTTCATGCCAGGCTGTACAGACATGCAGGACTTGGCTTACTTTCAGTCTCCACAAAAAAAAAAAAAAAAAAAAAAAGAACCCACAAATATGTTGGTTTCATTATTTCATTTAATTAAAAATTTACAAGTAAGATAAGGATTGTTTCCTTTAAAAGTTAAACTCTGATTAGATGATGCAAAAGGGAAAGATAGCATGCAATGATTACTGCTGAACTGCACTGCCACTGGTCAGGAAACACAGCTGCCCACCAATGGCATCACTGTTGTCACCAGTAATTTGACAGAGCAGATTTGCTACTGGACAGGGTAGGGTTGGTGGCAAGCCCGTGACATCAACATAATAAAAATCTGCACTCCAGAGGGCTCTTGGTTCTGCATCAGTGCCTGCTGTAATGCAATCAGACACCACCTTGCTGGAACACCGTCAGCAGCACTGTGCTGAGTCATAGAGCCTGTGGGGACACTGGAGCTGCACTCAGCCTGCTGCAGAGCTCAGCTCTGCAACCCCAAAACACAGCAGTGCAGCACTGGGAACCCCTCAAACCCCGAGAAACAAGGGATGCCTTCAGCTGAAATACAGAGTTATCTCAGCATTTACTAAAATGCAGCAAAGATTAAGCCTCTTTAGAAGTCTTCACAATTCCTCCATACAAATACAGCAAGTTCCCCTATTTCCAGCCCTCTTACACCAGTGCTGTCACAGGCAATCTATGTGGAATGACCAGCAACACATCTGCAAGGAACTCATCATTGCAAAAATCAGACAGAAGCACTGTAACTTTATTTGCTTATCTTCAGAAAACTCTACAATGTGTATCTGTGTGTGTATATATATATATATATCTATCTATATATATGTCTCAGTCCTTGGAGTATTTCAGAAAAGATCAATAACAAGATATGCAAGAAAATATTAGCTGCTCTGAATGCTAGCACTGGAATATCTTTAACCTTCTTCAGCTGGCAGGGGTTATTGGTTTCTGACCATATTTTTCACCAGCATGGGTGTTTCCATTTCTCTGAGCCTTTTTTTCCTTATAGCACTTGGTAGTACATGCACTCTTCCCAGAGAAAACATGCTCTAAAAATTAGAAGTTCAGAACAATGACAGGCTAGCTCTAAGCCAGTGGATATTCAAGACCCAGCTCTCAAAATAAACTAGAATTATGATGGTACCTCACCATGTTAAATACACAGATGTTCAAGAAAACGTTCAATAATAATTACTTTCATTTGAGGGGGGGAAGTAAAAAAGTCATGCTACTAGAGCAAGCTAGACATCTGTTTTAGAAAATTAGTTCTTGAAACAATCACGGCATGATTAAGAGTTTTTTCACCTGCCAACACTGCATGATTTGTGCTGAGTTCGTCACTGTTCTTGTTTGGTTGTAATGATTCTCTAAAATACAAAGGTTTAAAGCATTTCTTTGATTCACATTAATATCTGAATTCTAGAAAAAAGTTGTGTTCAAAGTTACCGAACAGCCACATTTAAAAGTGGAAAACGTTTGATAGGTGCTCAGACCTGTTATCAAAATAGCTACAGCACCCCTTGGAATGACCTCTTCCACACAATAGGCAATATTCATTATTGACCTTCAATGCAGCAAATCTATATACAGCTGGCACAGCAAAAAGGCTGCTGCATGCAATTTAATAAGCATAAAGACTGCAAAACAAACAATGAAAAAGAAACTGACCTTAAATTTAGAATGCTGAAAACTAGACTCTTCCTGTTCTTCATGCTGCACCGAGTCAGCTCTCTCCCTCACACTTCTATACCCAGGACTGGGTATAATGTACTCTTTTCCTATGTCGATGTCTTTCATCTTCTGTAAACGCCAGGGTTTACACGTGTATTTTCACCTCAAGTATCTGAAAAATAATTAAATCCCCCTTCATTATGTGCTGTGCCCAACACACCAGCTATTTTCAGTCATATTTTTAAAGTTTCTTTTCTAAATCAAAATCAGTAAGCAGTTGTAAATGAGTTATATTACATCAGCACTGTAATAACATGACTTACGAAGTCCACACAAGACTAACTTCTCATGAACTAGTTTAAACATACCCTGAGGTAATCAAATAGTACAATGATCCTCAATGCACTAGAGTGCTGTCATACTTCCTCCCTTAGATCTCTGAAAAACAATTATGCAATCTGACAGATTAAAGTAATAGCTACAGCATTTAGCTGAAACCCTGAGAAACTTGACTGGAAAGAGCAAATCCTCAAAATCTTTTGTTAAGAGTCTGAAATTGCACGTATCCAATAATTAATCACTACAAAGTTTTGCAAAGCCAATCTCTCTAGAGAGATCACTTGATAAAATTAGTCAGTACAAGCAGTCTAGAGAAAACTACATCCCTTCTCTATAGCACTGCTCATTTACTCTACAGGCTTGAGCTATCATTAAGCACAGACGTGCACAGGAATGAGTCACACCTTCAGTGCTGCAGGTTTCCACTCAGTCTATCAAACTGCACTGAAAGGCCAGGAGA
>JAHLSL010000045.1:9495780-9512642 GCA_025920805.1 Petroica traversi
TGTGCCCCGGTAGCGCCGGCCTGCGCCGCGCTCCCAACCAGCCGGGCTCGGTGCCCTTGCCAAGCCCCTGCTGTGCCCCTCCAGCTCCTGTTCAGGCCACCTAAAGGGACGGGGATTGTCCCAGGGCTTTCACAGCCCCCTGAAAGGGATGGGAGCTGCGGCTGTGTCCCCCTGTGCGGTGGTGGCTGAGGGCCAGCCATCCTGCTTCCCCCAAAGTGTGACACGGGGTGTGCAGCCCCCGCCTCAGGGGAGTCAGGGAAGGAGATGGACACAGCTGCGTTTCCTCTCACAAAGGGCTGTAAATATCCTTAACAAACCCTGAGCTGTAGCTTCTCCCCTGCTGCTTTTAAATACCCTGTCCTCAGCTGACATCTTCCTTCCACCAGCCAGATTTGGCTGATGTCTCATTTAAGTGGTTTATGTAACGAGTGCCTGTTTGCACCGCAGTCCTTTCTCTCCTGTCAGGAATGTTTGTGAGAATCAGTTTGACAGAAATACTGAAACGAGCTCAGGTAAAGAAGGGAGGTGGAAATCTAGAAATAAAAGTGGACCAGAATTTTCCCTCCAAGCCCACAAGCCAGAAGTACAGGTAAGAGGTGTCACCATGCAGGTAACAATTCAAGGACACCCTTAAGGGACCAGAGAATCCCTGCAGAGCTCCCTGACACAAATGGTCACACATCCTGCAGACCTCTGACTCTCTGGAGTAAAATGAGAATCAGCTCTATTGCAGGTGCTCTTAGTATTTTGAGACAGGGGAACTGACAGACAGACATACCTTGCCCTGGTACAGCAGCCAAGAACAAACGTAGCTGCTGCATTTTTCTGCAGTCTCTTCCTCAGGGCTCACAATCATGCAGTTTCAGATTGATTTGACTGGCATTTTGTTGGGGAAGGCACTCAAGGTGCACTTCATGCTTTATAAATGCTATGTCCCAGCAAAATGTGGATTTTAAGACAGAAGCCAGGAGGTAATTTACATTAAGTCCCTGAACAGTCATTAAACTGACCTTTGTCTGCATCAAACACACAGGAATGTAGGTGTGAGTCAATGTCCCAGTACTGAGCTGTGTAGTTAAACAGCATAAACAGAAAGGACAAAGCATGAATGATGGGGAAAAATTAAACTGTGTTAAAGTTTCAAGGTTAATCACTGATATTCTAGGGTGTTGACCTGAAATTGCACTGAGTGTGAGCATGTCTTTGGCCCCTGGACTATGAAGACAAACAGAGCTTCTTTTTGGAGGTGGCTGGCTGTTTTTGGGCTGCTGACATGTTGAAGCCCAAAGGCTCTGCGTCACGTGCCTGGAAAAGAAGAACATAAGCCTCCATTATGCCAAAGTCATTACAAAATGTGTTCAGAAAGATGGGCAGAGACTGTTGTTTTAACCAAGGGAGCAGAGCCCTGCCTACGCTTGTTCTGTCCTCTATTTCTCCAGTGCTGGAGGAGGACTGAAAGGAAAAGGGAGGACATGAGTGCTAGCAGAAAACTACTGGTAAGTAATGATGTGTACACTCCACTCAGACTAGCTCTGGGCAATGGGCTGGCAGCAGCATCCGGAGTGTTTTCACACCTGTGGTCCTATGAGCACATGCTCCCTTAGTACAGCAGTGGGATGAAATGCTTAAGCAGGCATAACCCACTTTTTAGTGTGTCACAAGTCTCCTCCAGCGTTTGTTCTAAAGGCTATAAATGTACTGGTGCTACCAGCCAGAGGAGTTACATCTTTAGCTCCAGTGGCAGCAGCTAATGCTTTTAGTGCTGCGAGTCCTGGATTCATCCCTGAGGGATGGCAAGCTGTTACATAAACAAGGCCTGTACAGTATTAAAACTTGCCCTGATTCAAGATCTGGGATTTGCTGTAATCAGCCCTGACTGCAAAAGAAAAGCAGAGCCAGACCAAAGAGCCAGCGGCAGCTTCAAAGCCAAGGCCTGCAGACCAGGGCAAGGAAGCAACATCTGACAATTAGTTTTCTTAGAGGTGTCCAGGAGCTGCTCCCCTCCACCCCAAAATAACCATCAGCAACAAGTCTAAAGCAATGCTTGAAACAAACTGATTTGAGCCATTGGAGCAGAAAATGGAGCATCTCCAGACTGATCAGGAAAACCAAGGCTCAGTTTGTGGGACTGCTGGTCTTTGTTCATCTATGTCTCCTGTTACATCTTCCCCACAGGGTCTGAGGACCTGCTTCTGCCTTTTGGGGAACTGGAGCATGTACTGCCCAGGTGAATAAACTGAGCTGAACCCTGGATGAAAACAGAGAGACAGACTTCTCAGGAGGTCTGAGCCTGGGGAGCATGGCTGCACTCAGCACTCAGTGTTTGGGTTCATTTCATTGCAATTAAGACCAGCCATGTGAAACCCTGTTGCAAACAGGACTGGGAAGCAGAGAGTTTCTTGTGTGCAGAAGGGATGCAACTGCCTGGTGAGCCCAGAAGACTCTGGCAAAGGTTGGGTGAGTGACTAATGGGATGGTGCAGTCAGTGTTTTCCTACTGACTGGTAGTAATATTGCAATGAAGCACTGAGGTAAAACAGCTTTTCTTTTTGCCCTGAAAGAAAAGCTTTTCCCCAAAGAAGCAGCACAATGTGATTGGACTGATGTCCATGGAATTATGTAGAGTACCAGGAAGGCTAACAGGAGCAGGGAGGTCTCATGCCAGACTTGCTACCCACCCACTGCTTCCTTTCAGACCTATGGGCTCTGTGAGAGGAACACAATACCCTTTGGTCAGTGTGGATGGTCCTTGAGGAAATGTCTTCCTTTGACACAAATCTGGACACCACTGGGAAGAGCAGATCTTTTCCCTCTCTCAAATGCCCTTTCCTGTGTACTTCATACACAGAGAACATCATCTTCTCACCCTTCCCCATTGGGATGCTTGGTCCAGGGTGCTGACACTTGCATTTTCAGCATGAGTGTCCTGAGTGTGTCCCTCCTGATGAGCACGCTGACAGTTGTTATGCTTACTAGTGCTTTTTTACTCTCTTGCTGATCAGAGCTCTCAGCCATGAAGTGCAGAACTCACAGATTAATTGGACAGCTCAAGTAGAAGTCCCATGACCAAATTTAGCCTGTAGCACTGCAAACCATAACAAGTCCAGAAATAGGGAGATCTGAAGAGACTGCTTTATCAGCTTTTTAATGATTCTCTATCCCTGAGCTGTGGCCAATCTTTTATTGTCCATCATGTCCAGGTCTCCCTCCTTCACACAGCCTGTTCAGGACTTTGAGCTCCCAGAGGAGCTCCAAAAAATTTCTCACTACACTGCAACTACTTCAGGTCACTCTTCTGGAAAGCAATAACTTAGCCTCAGCTTGCCCACATGAGCCACCAGCCCACGAGGGCAGCTTGTTTCAGTCTGCCAAGCTGCCCACACAGGTAGGTATATGTTGCCAACAACTGGAGGGTAAAGAGACATTGCTGTTCATTTTCCTTTGTATCTTATATCCAGTTTCACAGCTCCAGAGGAAAGAAATTTTTGTGCCAAAAGCATCAACAAGAAGATCACTGAGGGCAGTCACTCTTAATCCATCATCCTTAGGCTACAGAGCTAACATCCCCTTGAGGAGAGAGGGAGGGGGGCAGAAGTCAACATGGTACTTGTAGCAGGACTGTCACAGACTGCTGTGGCTTGCTTAATCATTCCCCTCTTCAATCTCACTAAAAAATAAACAATTTGGGGACATCAGTGGACTGTGTTTGTCACGTGAAAATCACAGTCCAGTTTCCTGCAAACAATGACGTTAATAATCATCACTAACATTGCACAATAGGTCATTATTGTTACAGCAAGAATTGAGAATGGTCGCTTTTAATTGAAGAAAATTTAAGGTATCTAATGGTTTTGGTCATGGCTTTTAATTTAAGAACTAGGGGCACCAATACTTCCTGCACATATTTAGTGCTGCTAGCATCAGTCTTCTTAAATATCCTGCTGCACTGGTCTGAAGGGGGTCATGGGTGCTGCCCTCCAAGCTGCCTGCAGCAACACCTGCTCAGACACAACTCTCCGTGCTGTGTCAGGCATCCCCCTGTCTGCTGGACGTGGATACTTGTCCACAAGACTATGCACACACCACCATACACAATTCATGCCTTCCAGGCTCCACCCAAGCCCCCAGCATAGGGCTGATAACCTCCCCATGTGGACGTGGTACCAAAACCTTTCCCTCATCCCAGTCATAGCTGCACAGAGAAGAGTTTGCATGCTCAGAGCATGAAGGGCCCAGTTCTATGAGCCAAACATTTCTTGGAACTCAGTGTTTTCCTTGTGGCTGCTCTGATTTTCAGGGTATGTGAGGCACAGGACCTTGTGGGATGCTCAAGACCTAATCAACACCACAGGAATCCCTCAGTACACAGAATGGGCACTCTCTGAGCTCTCACTTTTTCATTACTGCAGTCTCATTGTGCTTACAGCTCTGCAAATGACTCATTCAGGCATTCAAGTTCATGTGCTTTATGTTGGTTCAGTGCTGAACAATCTGTGTTGCTGATCAGAAACTGGTGAGAGTGAAGGCCAGCTCACACAGCACAGTGGAGAGCCATGATTTCCCCACCGTTTCCCTAGAAAAATATCCAAGAGGGATATGATATGTTTGGAACTAGAGAAAAGAGGAATCTTTCCTCCTGACCTGTTTTAGCAGAAGGAGTTCATTAATATCTCAATATACCTGTGCATTTGGCTTTCCTGGAAACAAACTGTACTCATTTGATGTTTGTGCAAAGCTGTTGGCAGCGTGGGTGTTCACATTGTGATTATGTTTCAGAGGATGAGGCTCCTAAGCTGATCCAGGCAGAGATACCACTCCAGGCTACAGCAGTACCACCCATCGCCTTCCCGTCAGTTCATGTGGGAGGATGAACTTTCCTAGCCAAGCTAACGGTGTTTTACTCTTGTTCTCAACAGCTTCTACAAATAGCCATGCTTTTGCAAAAATGCCTTTTAGTGTTATTTTTCTTTTTTCAGGTTTTGATCATCCTGCCCTCTTCCTGCAGCATTTATGTTTGTAAAAGTGCAGAAGTAAAAAGTGCAATACTGTGCTGTTATCACACAGATTACATTTGGTTTGTAATCCATCACTCCGGTCGGAGGAGAAAGCACTGAAAAAGTATCTTTTTTCATATGCTACTTTCTTTGAGTTTTGGGTGAGTGGGATACAAATAAAACCCTCCCGATACAATTACCAGCAACTTATTCAGAGCTGTTTTTTTCTTACAGGGAAAAGCAAGAAGGTTTCAAAGCTGTTGCAACATTTGAAGAGTAATCCAGCACAGAAAACTAGTTCAAGGCAGTTCCAACCTGGACTGATTGTTCGATTTTTCTTCCATAAACCTGATTATTCAGAGGACAAGATCAATTCAAGGGCAAAGCACTGCCCAGCGACCAGAAGCTGGTGCAGACCTACACAGGTAGCAAGTTTTGTGATTCCTACGCCTTGCACCACACCCACGGTTAATGAGTAAGTGATAGAAGTTGGCAGCGTGGGTCAGGCTGGAGCCTGCCTGCTCTCACTGGCACAGCAGGCTGTGTTGTATGGCTGGTTATTTGATTAAATTAGTGGAAAGGACAAACAACGCTGTGATAAGAAAGCTGGAGATGTGTCCAGATGAGCATTAACGGGCTGGGATGCATTCTAATTATTCCACCCTGGCTTTGGGAGTTAGGTCCTTTCAGCTGGACCCCCGGTCCGTTTCCCATAGTCTATGGATCTGCAGCAGTGGCTTTGCTTAGCCTGAGGCATGCAAGGAAAAAATCCTCTAACTCCTCTCCAAAACCAGCCCAGGATTGTCCCCAAGCCAGGGTATAGAAAAAGGAACAGCCACACCAGAGTGTTCAGTTCAGTTTGCTTTTCTGAAACAGCTTTTGGGTTGGCCAAGCAGCCATGGCTGGGGCCATAGGCTGTGGCAGGGGGAACTGGTTTAAACCTCACAAAACCCAGAGGTGGAGGCCAGAGCACAATGCAGCACGACCTTCCCATTGGCTCCCAGGGACATGGTCACAGCCTGCTGCCAGGGCAAAACACCCTCTGTCCCCTCCTCATCTGCCTCTGTGAAAACAAAACTGTGGGCCCTCTGAGATGGAAGTGTCACTGCTTCCAGCTGCATGAAAACAGCAGAGCCAGGCACAACAGCAAGGTCACTTGGCTGGCCTGTAGATGTGGGTTTCTTTTAGTTGGCTGCTTTTGTGGCTGTGCAGAGCTCACGGGATGGGCACCATCAGGATGTACCATGGAAAAACGATGTGTGGATGCAGCAGTGACAGCCCTGTGTAAGAGTGCAAAGTGTGCCTCCTGCTGCTCTCTCTGCCAGCACCCACAACGCTGCAGTTCTGAGCAGCTCCTCATCCGTGAGCTGCACATCAGATATGGACAGACACCACATCTTTCATCTTCCAGCAGAGGATGAACTTGTCACTAACCATATCCTCACTCCCAGTTCCCCAAATCCCCCCCATTTCCTATTTGTTGTGAAGTCACCCTGCCAGCAAAGGGTCTTGGGGGTGCTGCAGAGCAGTGACATCCAACACCTTCCTCCGCTGCTCTCTCCCTGCCAGGACACAGTTTGTGGGTGCCATCAGCTCTCTCACCACCTGTTCTCCTCCTCTGCAGAGATGCTTGTTGATGACAGCTCAGCTGGTCATTACATACCTCACATCTGCATCCTTCCCTACTCCTGGGGAGACAGGATGCTTCCCTGGTGCCTGACAGTGAGGAAGTAAGAAAGGCAACACTGCAGGGACTGCCACTACTGCTGGAGTCAAGCTCTTTGTTTCCCCATGTGTCCTAAAACCCCAGGGCTTTTCCATAGTGGAAATACAGCCAGCTTGAATTTGCTTCCATGCTCTCAGGTGTTCCCCTGAGATGCATGGGAAGAATGAGCCAGCCTGAGCAAGCACACAGCAAACAGCCTGTAGGGAGAGGTCCATTCTATCCCATTGCAAATAGCCTAAACAGCATGAACGAAAAGGGCTTCAAAAAAAGGAGAAAAATAATTAAAAATGCTGGGAGCCCCTGGCGGTGCCTGTAATCCCACGTGGTGGAGAAAAGACCGTCTGGGATGCCAATTTTGGAGCTCGCCAGTGTGATCAGCCAGTTTTAGAAGCAAATGAGGACAGCCAAGGTCAGAGAGCTTTGGGCCTCTGGGATTGTTGCTGTGCGGCTGAAAACTGGGAAAAAGGGGAAGCTGCAAGTCAAACACAGCTCTGGCCTTGCTGCTGCAGCTGAGCCTGGGGCTGTCTCAGGTCTCAGGGCGGCCAAGCCCCAAGGGCTGGCCTGGCTGCACACAGGGATAATGGGGGCAAGAAGCTGGGGTTTTTTGGAGAGTCCTGCTTGGGATTGCAGGAGAAGGCAGGCACTTCTGTGTTCAGAAAGCAAGGGGATCAGAACTCTAGGGAGCAGTGAGTAAGTATCAGAGCTTGGGAGACTTGCTTTCTTCTGCTGCTAGTGGGGAAAGCAGAAGAGGCAGTTGTCTCCTGCTTTACCCTCGCAGAAAGAGCAGAAGGTTTCCTGGGGGTTCCTCAGACAACCCCCCTGTGTGCATCTTGTTTTGCTGAGCTAATTGCTTTTGCTTCCTTGGGAAGGGCTGCCCCAGCACCAGCAGCCACCCTGCACTGCCGTCACAGCCCCCAAGCTCCTCAGGAGCCCCATGCTCCCCTCTGTGCATTGCTAACCCCAGCTCCCCCAGGGCATGTGTGGGACTGGCACCATGAGTGGTGGATGAGTGTTTGTGTCCTGGTGGACTCTTGACCCCAGAGCAGTGGATTAGAGCCACAGTGCCAGGAGGCTGGGTCTCAGTCTGGGTGCCCATGGCACTGTTTCAAATCTCCTCTCAATGCTTCAACCAGTGGGACCATGGGGACAGCCATTGTGGGGCACCAGAAAATTTGGGACAAAGCCTAGGAAACAGCTGTGTTAGCCATGGTGAAGCCTGCAGTGAAGATGTACTCCAAAAGGAAATACTGATCAGTCTGAAACTTAAAGGCTGTAAACGCTGCAGAAATCCCTGAAAAGGAAGGCGTATGTCTGGTGTAGGTTTGTTTTGCCACACAGAGCCACGTCACGTGCCTGTCCCATGTGCTGCAGGCGGGGACAATCCCCCAGCTGTTCTGAGCTACAAATAGGAAAAGCCCCCTGTGTAATCATGGCTTAGGTCAACTGGAAACAAAGCACTCCAGCTGCTGTGTGCTGCTCTCCATCGCAGCTTGGGAAGACAGGAACACCCCCAGCTGTTGCTGCAGGATGAGAACAGTGCTTGAGGAGTGGGAAGCAGCTCAAGGGTCTGCAGCCTGGTTAATTCAATGCACAGCCCCACAACACTTAGAATAACAAACAGCCCAATACTGACAACCAGAAAATAAACCAGCCTCCAGACTCCCTCTGCCCTCTCCCCAGGACTAGGAGTGCAGCATGTGGGAGCTGGGGGATGTAAAACCCTTGAAGCATCAGGATCACCTCCTCCAGAATGCAGTTACAGGGTAAGGGCAAGGAAACGGTGGTGAATTCTTGGGGTGGTCAGCAGCTTGTTCTGTGACCACGACTGTACCACATCTCCGATTTGTGGCTCAGTTCCTCCTCCTAAAAATCGTGTGACTGCTGGAAACCATGTGATAGAGGCAAAGGAGGGTCACTGTAGGAAAAGCAGAGCGAGGTCTCAAACCACTGCTGGGCAGAAAATCCTTCCCATGAGCGAAGCCTCTGGCTTCTTCTTAAAGACAAAAGATTGAACCAGTTTGAGCTAATGAAACATATGCTGTTCAGACCAGCTCCCTGTTGAAGTGAGGCACATGTACCATCAATCACCAGCTGCTCCTGACTTGAAAATACAGCAGCTCCTCACGTGGGTGGGAAAAATGAGCTCCAGCATTGTATGGCTTCTGTGAATCCTGCTGCTGCCTCCTCTGAGTTTAAAAGAGCCCGGGTCTGCACTCTGCAGTGCACTTACTGTGGCTACAGCCTGTCCTGAATTAAGTCCAACTCTCGGGGTTTGTCACTTTGCAGTTTCCTCAAAGTGTTTGCAGTGATGCACAGAGATGGTTTTAAACAGATTTTACTGCAGGCATTTATCAGATCAATCAGATCACACCCTCATGTCCTGGTTGCAGGCAGAGATGTGATTTAGATCAAGTTTCTGGCTGAACACCTGTGTCACCTGTAGGTAAGAGTAGGTCTGGGTCATGTCTCTGCAAGGAGAATCCCTGCACCATCCAGCTGTGGGGGTAAGAGCTGGGCCCTGCCTGTGCACTCAGAGCTGCGTGCTCTGGACTCTCTCCTTGCATCAGCATGGAAAAGTTACTGCAGTCATTGGTGTCTTTGGGCTTACCTTTACCCTGTTTTGCACTTCATGTCATTGCAGACACCCCTTCAAAGTCCAAGCCAAGTCTTTAAAGATGCCCCTACCCAAGAGGCTGTGACTCTCTGCACTGCAGGGGTCAGAGCTGTTGGGTTATCTCTATGGGCCAAGGATCAAAGCTGAGTATTAGGATCCTGCTAAGTGTGTTCATTCCCATATATAGTATTGGCACTGCAGTCATGTCTCGAGTCCCTCTTTGGAAGTAGAGGCCCTGCAATGGGGACAGACAGCCCCAGAGGCAATCCAGACTGGCTCTGACAGCATTCATCAAGCCTGGCCGGGTCAGGAGCTGTCTGAGTGCTGAGGAGGGGGAGTATTCCTACCCAGCAGAGATAATAATTTCATTTCATCTCAGGTTTGTGACAAGAAACAATTTTGATAACTACAATGCAGCAGGTGTCAAACCTTGTGATTGGTGGTATCACCAATGCTTCAGATTGTGGTTGATTGTAAAAGGGTGAAAAGTAGTAGAAATAACACATCTGTTTAGGGCACTCAAGCCAGCACTCAAACGAGAAAGCTGCAGACAAGTGGGACTGGGAAGCTGTTCCTAGAGAAAAAGCATTCCAGCTGCCTGTGCCTAATACTCCCACTGATGTGGCAGAAAAGTGATGGGAGCACTGAGATTAATTCCTCCATGTATCTTAGGTACAGACCCTCCTCACATAGCTGAGCACATTTTCTTAGAGCATTATTAATTGCTTTGACTTGGAAGAAACAGAAAAAAACCCCCTCTTTAATCTAAGAGACTTTATCTTTTCTGGTTTCCAGTGTATTACCTTTCTTTTGGTGTCTACTACAGCCGGAATGACCACATCTCCAGTACCAGGAAAAAGGTCATTAATCAGCAACTTCCTTCAACTTTTCTGCAACCATGTGCATGTTGCATTGTGAAATATATCCCTGACAAATTAAAAGAAGTGTTGGAATGAGTCCATGGGAAACATAAGTTCAGTAACTAGATCTGTAGTATACAACATCTGTCAAGATAACGTGATCTCTCAGCAGCTTTGATGTGGTGGACAGGGGCCACTGAGTTCCCCTGAGAAAGTTTCCCTTCATTCTCTTTATTAATTAGACCTGTAGGCAGCCTCAACACAAAGATTTTCTAAACCAAAACCCTGGGTGCATGAACATCTGAATGGATCCTTGAAAAGGCACAGTTACTGAACATTCCTCAGTTCCCAGACATCCCTGGAAATGTGAAGCCCTTTGGGCCGAAAGCTCTAATAAATGTGCCTTTCCTGTGGAACTCCAGAGAGAGAAGGGTTAAAGGAAATGTGCCCTCTCCTCTGAACAGGGGCCTTGCAGGAAAGGCAGTGATCAGAGCACAGATAGCTATGCCTTGATCAAAGCTCCCCCTCACTTCTGGCAGACCAGGCAGTGGGAAGCAGAGCTGTCTCCTCCCTGAAACAATGCATCTGGGGCCAGTAGCAGGGTGAAAGCAGAGGGATGGACTCCTCCTCTTTCAGCATCTTCTCCAGGCAAAGCTGGGGCTGCTTTGAAGGGAATGCTGCAAGAGCCCTTCTCATCCTCTGGACAAGTTGAGGGATGAGAAATAACCCTGTCCTTGCACAGGAGAGGAGCAGCCCCATCTCAGAGCAAAGGAGCAGGAACAGAGCAACAAATCCGGCTGGTGCCTGCTCTGTGTTGGTGACCTAAGGCCCCAGGTGGGAGGAAGGGCAGGAATGGGCTGCAGCCAGATAAATTGCTCTGGAAATTAGGGCCTGGGTCAGGCAGTGGCCAGCCAACCTTCTCCTGGGTATTTGCGCTGGCTGTTTAGAAACAGGGAGTTGCCTCCTTGCCCCTGGCAGCCTTGACTTGGCACCATGGGTTCCCTCTCATGATGCAGGTGACACTAGGTCTTGTCCCTGTAGTGCTGTGCAATATGGCATTTCTCTGCCCATCTACACAGTCCCAAGGTTGTGGTTACCCAGCCCCACACCTTTTTCTCTCTGGCTCCCTTCCTAGGAGTGATTATTGAAGTGTGAGCCTGTCTGGGCTACCCTGATATACCTGCTTGGGGAGGGCTCTTCCCAGCTTCTCTCGCTACAAGAATCCACATATATGAGAGCTGGAGATTGGTTAGCTGGGAAAACAGGAGGCAGCTCTGCTACCTCCCACCTTATGCGCCACTGAACTGGGTAAAAGAATCTGCTCAGAGGATGCCACCCCATTTTGCATGGCTCAGTG
This sequence comes from Petroica traversi, assembly GCA_025920805.1. Taxonomy (NCBI): domain Eukaryota; kingdom Metazoa; phylum Chordata; class Aves; order Passeriformes; family Petroicidae; genus Petroica; species Petroica traversi. The sequence continues at coordinate 9,507,331 of JAHLSL010000045.1, forward strand.
CAGAGATAAACAGGAGCACAAAGCTGGGGGTAAACCCTGGACTAAGGTAGGGTTTGAAGGCCAGAGACCCCAGGGAAGGAGGTGTTGCTGGTGCAGCAGCAGTGAAAAACATTGTGTGTGAATAAGGAACACAGAAAGAGCAGGGGAACTCTGCAGACTGAGGAGCCTTGCTCCAGGGTGTTCATGCTCAGGCAGTCTGCACGTGACTGGGAGTGCTTGTCCCTGTGACTGTTCCAGCACTGTCCCCCACGGGAAATGTGCTTTGCTCTTCAGGCTTAAGCAGACTCTGGGGTCACACAGGGTGGCTGCCTCCAGGGACTGCTGCCCCTGTGGCTGGAACACATGCCAAGCTCAGATGGCCGCTGATTCATTTTCCACCCCTGGACAGGGTGTCCTCACTGAGCTTCCTGAGGAGCCTGTGCCTGCCATGGCCAAAGCTTCCTCAATCTCTGAGAGTGACCAGAGGGATGAATCAGTAGAGGATGGAGCCAGAGCATGAGCAGTGATTCCAGAAGGGCAGCACACAGGTGCTCCTGCATCAGCACCGCAGTTACCTGAGCAAGACCATGTCTGTTAGTTGGACATGAGCATCATCATTCTGGGGCTGTGTTTCTCCTCAGGAGAGCTGCTGTCCTGAAGGCTGAATCGCATCACACAGAATTTATCCCTGAGCTACCTAATAAATCTGGAAGGAGTTATTGCTTGCTGAGCCATGTGAAGAAAGAAAAACCATTGCAAGCAGGAGAAACTGGAGCAAGGCTTGTAAAGGACTGGAAACTGAGCTAAAATATCCAGGGTGCTATATCCTACTGCTCAGTCTGTGTCTATCAGGCAGAGCCTGGGGCCAGGAAAAGTCCCAGGAAGAAGTAAATTAGAGATAAGTTTACCCTGGGACTTGGCTGTACTTTCCCTCTCATTTCAGGTTCCTGAGCTTCAGGCAGGGCTGATCAGTGGCAGACAGACTGTCACATGGATGTCCCTTCTCTAAGTAAGCAGAGGGACACTTCTGCTCTCTCCTGTCCCTCCAGGGAGACCTGTGCCCCCCATGGGGAACCTGCTCAGCTTAACATACCTGTGTGGTATATAGAGACATGGCATGAACATGCACCAGCAGCACCTCTCTGCTATGAACGCTTTGCTCCTTGCAAATGGACCTCTCCAGCCCCATCTCCATATTCTGGCAGCTGGGGAAGTGCTGATGCAGCTCCTGTCTCATTGCATGTCCCAGCTGGTACAGCAGCAGCTGAGCACAGGGAGTTGTGATAACCCAGAGCTCAGGCAGCAGTAATGCATTTCCCTGTTAGCAGGTGAGGGATGCTGTGCCCAGCATCCCACTGGGGGAAAGGAATACCAGGGAGTTCTGCAAGCAACACCCCAGGGCAGCTGGAAACCCAAGGGGATGCAGACAGGGTGGCCTCGTGGCTGGTTCACCTTCTCAAGTCCGTCAACCCAGGAGCCAAGAGTGGACAAAGCCCAGCAGTTCATCTGGCAAAACCCTCTGCTGAGAAGCACAGGAGAAGCCCAAATGAGCAAAGTGTAGATGAATAGCCTGTGAGTCAGAATCCCTGCTGTCCCTGCTTGGCCAGAGCCCAGGGCGTGGGAGGGAGGCAGAAGGGTTGGGGTGTAGAATTTGTCTGCTTTCATTCTTACTGACTTACTTGTGGTCTGCAGTTTTATTTTTCCCTACAGAACATGGTTCAGTGCTCAGGTAAATAACGTGTCAGGCACAGAGTCACTCAGATGTACAAGAGGGCTGGACAATGTCCGTGTCCTGGCCATTGCCTACCCCTTCTCCCAGGGGCAGGAGCTCCTCCAAGGGTGCTTGGGGCAAGCAGATCCCTCTCTAGACCTGTCAGCTGAGCATCAGCTGTCCTGGATAAGTCCAGGACACACCCCTGAGTGCCCAGAGATCCTGTGTGCCAGGGTTCATGGTCCACCATTGTCACCTCTGGCACTGTGTGGGGATAGTCCCAACCAAACCAGGCTCCCTGCCAGCATGGAGTGGGCCAAGAAGAGCTGAGTTTAGGCACTAATTGCATCCCTGACCTGGAGTTGATATGACAGAAGTCTCATAGCTCTGCTGAAGGCTCAGAGGATGCTCTAAGGGCATCAGAGCTGCAGGCCACGAGGCAGGACATGTGAGGGGAAATCAACCTCGTGTAGATACATGGTTCTTCCATGCAGGCTTCCTGTGATCCTCCTCATTGCAAGTCTCACCACCCTGGGGACCTCCTAATTCCACTCAGCCCCTGTGGGGCCCCAAATCTGTCTAAGATAGGACCAAACCCAGAGCTACCTGCCAAGGCTTAGAGATGCCTCATAGGCCATTGTATCTGCAGAGGGAAAAGCCAGGAAAGAACCAAATGCTCAGAGACAACAACAAATGGAAAAGAGAAAAGGATTTTAAATGCAGGAACAGGGACCAGAAAGATGTCCCAGAAAGCAGAGCATCCCCTCCAGCCTCATCATTCCCAGAGCTGGTGTACGCTGCCCTGTGATGCTTTCTCCAGAGATATCCAAGGATGAGGCAGCAAGGAGAAGTCCCACAGCCTCTATGTCTTCCCACCACCCTGCACAGACACTGTGGGATACTGAGACTGATAGAACTCCAGTCTAACCCAGTTCAGTCTCATTTCAATTTTCATGATGTAATTTCAGTTTTAAAAGCTCCTTTGGAATGACACTGCTTTCAGAAAAGGTTTGGCCTGGGTGCTGCTGATCTACAAGTTCCTGGTGAGACCAAAGAGAGATGTGTCTGCAAAGCCTGAGGAATATTTATCAAGCTGATTTTGAGTTTAGTTCATTAGCAATTACCTTGATTTGTCTTCCCCTGTTCTTGCCAATTTACCAGGGCAACAACTTGGAAACTCGACTCATTTGGAGAGAACAGGATGTAATTAGCCAGATAATCTGCTGATTCCCCTGTCAACCTCTCTGTGCCCGGTCCCAACACACGCAGTGGCTGTGCAAGCTGGATCAGACCTGATTTCTGGTGCTGTTTATGCACTTACTGCTACATAGGCAGGAACTAAGATGCTGTCCTACCCTCAGGCAATGACAAATCCATCTCTTGGATCACTCCTCAGGCTGTAACCCCTGGGCTGAAACCATCTGGGAGCTTTTGTTCTGGGGTTAGTTCCTTTGCCAGGGCAACAGAATTCCCAAGGGTATGCAGATACCTATTTTTAAAAAGGATGGGGATGATTTATTTCCCATGGGCAGCTCATTTCTATTTTCTTGCTGTGTCCATCCTTGCTGCTTTTTTCCAAACCACTAGCTAAGGTCAAGCGACTCAGCCGCAAGTTGTGGCACAGCAAGGGCTCAGTCACAAGTCACTGGGCACAGATGGCACCACGTAAGTGACGCTGAACATTTTAACTGCTCAGGGAAATTTCAGGGAATACCCAATGCTGCAGAGTCCTTCAGGAGACAGAGGAGACTTTGTTTTCTACATTAGTGTGACCCTGCAATTCAATCGGTGCCTGCTGCCCATTACAGCTTTTTTCCTTTTACTACAAAGACCCCTTAGCAATGCCACGGGGGCTGTACAGCACAGCCCGGGACATTGGGGCAGTGCTGTGAGTCTGTGGCTAAGTGATGCCTCTCTTATTTTCCCTCCTTCAGGAACACACTGTGTGCCTTGGGCTGATAAGTGTGTGTCGCCTTCCGCCCTTGGGAGAGGCCCTGCCACGGAGGTGGGGGAGCAAATGCCCTGTGTTTCTGTCAGACCACAATTGAGTCTGGGACTCTTTGAGTCTTTGGCCTGTCACTCAGTAGCAGATGACAGCAGCGAGGGCCAGTGCAGGGTGTCACAGTGGTCAGTTTGTGGGGACCGAGGGGCAGCAAGAGAGGCTGGTGAGGTGACAGAGCAGGGCTTGATGCCTGTCCCATGCAGAGAGGGGCAGAAGCGTGACGAAGGGACAGGGCAGCAAGCACCTGGCTCTCCTGCTGCCAGGCTCAGGATTCTCCATCTCTGCCATCCTGTTAGGAGCTCTCTAGGGAGGTCTTTCAGGCTGTTTCCCTGGTTTTGAATGCAGGGTTATCACACAGCTTTTCCTTGGTGACACATGAGCAGGTGGCGGAGCTGTGTGAGCTGTGTCAGGTAAGCCCTGCAGCCCTGGGAAAGGCAGGGAAAGGCAGCAGGAGGACTCAGCTGAGGGCACGTTTTCTGTGCTAAGGGCTGTACACGGCCTGGCCCTGGCTGCCCCTTTCTGAGGATCAGGATGGCACTGAAACACAATCAGAGCTGTGTGAGGAGTGGGGCAGGAGTGGCTGGAGGGGATCAGGATCCGTGGAACAGTTTTTGAGCAGGGGACAGCCAGACACCCAGCACCGCAGCATCCCAGCTGCTTCACCAAGCTGAGGGGAAGAAAAATGCCACCCCCTCCCTCAGAAACCACGTTGTCTTTCCTCCCCTCCACTCTGGAAGGGTCTCTGCGTGCTCTGAGGGGTCCCTCAGAGGCTGTGGGTTTTGGGGACAGCTTTTTGATGGCAGGAAAGAGCTGTGTGCTGACGGGCTGCTTCACATCAAGGCTGCCCTTTGCAGAAGGAGCGTCTGGACATTTGGAAACGCAGCACAAACACATCACTGCTAGGAAGTGTATCGGAAAACATCACTGCTCCCAAAACCTGACATCACCTGGCTCACATCAAAGCACTGCACATGATGCCTTTTTCCTGGTGTTAGGAAAATGAAACTAGACACGGTTAGAGGGGTTGGGGTCTTTACATGAGTATTTTAATCAGGATCCTGTTTGGTGCATCCACTTCACCCAGGTGACAGCGTGGCAAATGCACCCCCACCGTCAATCACACACACCAGTTATAGACTTTACACATCACAGATCCAACAAGGGGGCCCAATAATGAGGTTGGGATGGGCTCACCTCTAGTTTACAGAATCCTCGTGTCAGGAGACATTGGCTTCCTGAGACAGTAGGAATGTTTGGTCTCCCTGGCTCTGCAGTTCTGGGCTGTTCAGTCTCAGGGCCTGCAGAACACTTACAGAACACTAAGCACTAAACTAAGTAAAAGGTTGCAAGTGTGCATACTGCTAACACTTGTGGATACAGAGAACTGTGTAAAAGGTATATAAAAGAAAAGACAAAAATCATTCCGGCATCACACACACATCCGAGGCCACCTGGAGATGTCTGAAGGGACATTCAGGCCTTCCCCAGGCCGGGTCCCCGCCGTGCCAGGGAGCTGCGCTGCGCTACCCCCGCTCCCTCCTCGGGTGGCGGCTCCTGAGGCCGTGTACCGGCGGCTCTTCAGCGCGGCGGAGATGCCGGCAGGAGTTTGGTGCTGGGGAG
>JAHLSL010000045.1:9513042-9534780 GCA_025920805.1 Petroica traversi
GGGCAGCCTCCGCCGCGGCTTTTCCCGTCCTCTGCTGCGCTCCGGCGGTTCTCGCCCGCGGGAGTTCCCGTCCCCGCTGGAGACGCAGCGAGGCTCTGATTGCCGTGTTGGTGCTGCCCGCTTCTCCATATGGCGTGGAAACTGCGCCGCTGGCTCCTGGGCTGCGGCTGGTGCAGGACCAGCAGCGGGCTGGGACAGGCTTCTTTCTGATAAAGAAACAAAATCTTGGCCATGCCAGCTGTAATACGTGAAAGAACGTGGCCAGAAAAATGGATGGGAGTAGTGCTTTAATTATCCAGCTCAAAAGGCTGTATATTAAAGGAACATAAAAAGCTTCTGGAGAATTTAGGTTTGAACAATTATCTTACCTCATTTGCTGATTAAGTGTTGGTGGTGCTTGTAATTATACACGCGAGCTCAGGCCTGAAATGAAACAGCACCAAAAATGAATTAAAGAATGGTATGCCATCACTCAGGTGTGAGTCAGTAACTCAGTTTAAAAGTGTGAGTTGAATCTCAAATCAAGGGAGTACTTGCTTCACTTTAGGTTGGGGGTTTTTCCCCCTTGTTTAATTCTGGACACTCATATTCCTGTGGCTTAATCATTCATGTCTGACAGGTTTTTCTTGAAGCAGTTAAAGCCTGAGTCAGGGAATCAGCACTTTTTTTTCCCGTCTGTCATTTATCTGAGTCTTCTTGAAGAGTTTTCAGTGATAACTTCACTTTTTATGCCTTTCTTTGTGAACTGACAATCTGCCCCTAGGAGATCACAAACCAGCTCTTACTGTTTGGATCCACTCTAAAAGACTTTTATAAAAACTTGTGGAGCATTTACTTGTGTTACGTTTCTGGTGCAATTGATAACATTATATCCTCAAGTTGGAAGGGACTGTCGCTGATGTTGGGTACTGAGTGTTTGTTCAGCCAGCTATGTGGTTTTTGGCTTTGTTTTTATTTCAGGCTCTTTTACCTATGGCAAATGTGGCCATGATTGACTATACCTTGGAGTTCCTAACAGCAACTGGAGTGGAAGAAACCTTTGTTTTCTGCTGTTGGAAGTCAGCTGAGATAAAAGAGCATTTGCAGTAAGAATCCCCTCTTCTTTTTAGTTTTATCATGGAAAGGCCCTCCAACCAACCTCAAAGGCTTCACTGATTCTTATGAAAACTGTAAGAGACACCCTTTCAGCAGTGGTCTCCTAGCATATCTCAGAAAAGACAGTTCCTGCTGTGTGGTTGTGCAGTGTGTAAAAAGGGTTCAGTGTTGTGGGACTGCTCTGTTCACCTTCTGAGTGTCCCTGAGCCAGGCGATGGCGAGCTCAGTGTCACAGCATCCTCCTCACATCCCCTGACAGGTGTGGCCTGCACTGGGACACTATCCTAGTGCAGGAACAGCCTCTTTATGCCTTCCTGATGTTTGTTTTCCCTTCTTGCAGAAAATCCAAGTGGTGCCGGCACACGTCTCCCAACACGGTGCGCTTTGTCACCTCGGACCTGTACCGCTCCCTTGGGGACGTGCTGAGGGACGTGGATGCCAAGTCCCTTGTCCGTTCCGACTTCATCCTTGTCACTGGCGATGTGGTGTCCAACTTCAATATCTCCAAAGCCCTGGAGGAGCACAAGTAGGTGCTGGAAGAGTGAATGCTTGCCTGGTGTGCTGAGGCTCCGGGCTGTGGCTCTCTGAGGAGTGTTCTCATAGTTTTGCCCCCTTTTTTTCAGGTTGCGTCGTAAGATGGAGAAGAATGTGTCTGTGATGACGATGATATTCAAGGAGTCCTCGCCTGGCCACCATGCCAGGTGCAAGGAGGATGACATTGTTATTGCTATGGACAGTGCCACAAACCGTGTCCTTCACTACCAGAGAACGCAGGGGCTGAAGCGATTCCGCTTCCCTATGGTGCGTGTGGAGCCTGGCAGGTGGAACAGGGCTGGGGTAGTGAAGCAGCCTGCCCAAGGGAGGAGATCCTCCTTGAGTGAGGGCTGGGGAGCTGTCCTTGCTGCTCCTTTTGGAGGAGCAGATGATAGGCAGTAACTTGGGGTAAACTGGCTTTTTTTCCATTAATCTTTATTTGAGACTTGGTGAAGTTATGCTGAGACTCAATGTTTGTGTGTCTTTTCAGTTTGAACATGGGGCAGTTGTGTTTCTCACAGTTCAGGTTTTGCCCTTTATTTCCTTATCATGATGTAAAACAAGGGAAGGAGATTATTTGTGCTATTGCAGGGGCTACCAAATCAGGGAGCATATACCACTACCATACACAGACCATTTTCACCAAATCATTTAGGTTGGAAAAGACGTCTGAGATCATAGAGTCCAACCTTTGATCACCACCTTGTCAAATAGACCATGGCACGTCCTGTTATTTCTTGGACATTTCCAGGGGTGGGACTCCAGCACCTCCCTGGGCAGTCCATTCCAGTGTTTAACAACCCTTTATTTTTTCAAATGTCATTGAGCCTGACATGGGTGGAATAACAGAGGTGCAAGGAATGGTACCCCCTATTATCTCTGTTTGTTCAACTGATAATGTAGTAAATGCTCTGCAAATGTCTGTGGAGGAACTTTCTCCATGAGATAGATGGACCAGTTTCTTTCTTCAACTCAGGACTAAGACTGTGGTTGTACGATATTCTCATCCCCAGTTAGTAATCAGGAGATTATTTCATGTCTTCAAATGGAAGCACTACAGGAAACCAAAGAGGAAAACCCAAAAGAAACAAAACCCAACAATACAAAACTGACCCACAGCTGTGAAAATTGTATTAGGATTTATCAACGTTTTTTTGTACATTTAAATCTCCCAGAGAATGACGTAAGGAGCCTCTTGGAGGAAAAGTGATTGTTGGAAGTACAAGATGTTTCTGGGAGACCTGCTCTGTGTAGAGGCAGGGGCAGTCTCTGCTGTCTGACACTCAGCTCTTTTTGTGATCAACCTGTGCCTGCGAAGATTGGGTTTAATGTAGATTGTTGATTTCTCTGATCTCAGAACTTCAACTATAGTTTAATAATATAGTTTAATAATATAGTTCAACTATAGTTTAATAATTCAGTCAGTTCTCCCCCTGGCTTATAGGAGGATTTTGGGGTTCGTTACTGTGTGAGACGCTCAGGTCATGTGAATTTTTTCCTCTTTCAGAGTGTGTTCCAGAACTCTATTGAGAACGTTGAGGTGCGCCATGACTTGCTGGATTGTCATATCAGCATCTGCTCTCCACAGGTGAGCCCTGCCCTTCTGAGGGTCCAAAATTCAGTCTGCCCTGCTCCCTTGGTACTGCTGGTGTGCAGAGGGTGTGTGTGGCCTGAGTACCAGGTTTGGAAAGCAGAACTGGCTGAGCTAAGGGCCTGGGTGATCATGTGGTGCTGCTGTGGGGCTCAGTCTGATTCTGGCATCCACCGCTCCAGCCCAGGCAGAACAACACAGTGGATGCATCCAGAGACTGTCTAATTTGGCACAGAATGAAACTATTTCAGAAAATAAGTGATTTTGCTTCGGGTATATTAACATCTGTGGAGCAGGGGTGGTGGCTGTGCTGTGGAGAAGTGTCAGTACTTGTAAGCTGGTACCATGTGAGGGTAACATTCAAGGTTATTTCATCTACGGCTGGTTAACTTATCTTCCAGATCTGATAAAGTTTGTCTGCACTCCCTTCCTTTGGGGTGAAACTATGAAGTAAGGCCAGGCAAATTGCTTGGAAATGCTAAAGCAATGTCTTGACCCTATTGAAAACCAGAATCTGTTCATGAATTCTGGAGGAGTAGGAGGAGGAGGAGATGGGAGGGTCAATATTCCTAGCAGAGGAGTCAGAGCTTTATTCAAGGCAAGCCCATCACTTTCCTATATTGTATAACTTGGCTTTAACTGTATTATTCCCATGTACTTTATTCCTGGCAGGTGGCTGAACTGTTCACAGACAATTTTGACTACCAGACACGAGACGACTTTGTGCGTGGTCTGTTGGTGAATGAGGAGGTAAGGAAAGGGTTGTTGCAATGGAGATCCTTTTACTTTGCCTTAGAGAACCTTCTCATGTGCTCCTGCTCTCATGACTCCCAGGTGCTGGGGAACCAGATCCACATGCATGTAACTACAGAAGAGTATGGTGCTCATATATGCAACCTGCTGATGTACGAAGCTGTGTGCTCCGACATCATCCGGCGCTGGGTTTATCCTCTCACTCCAGAGATGAACTTCACTGATGACAAGAACCAGAGTTACACCCACTCTAAACACAACATTTACCGAGGGCTGGATGTGAGCCTTGGCCACGGCAGCGTGCTGGAAGAGAACGTGCTCATAGGGCAGGGAACGGTCATTGGCAGCAACTGCTCCATCACCAACAGCGTCATTGGGCAGAACTGTAGGATAGGTGAGTGCAGGAATGGGGGATGTGCCAGGACACATGTTGTTGGGAGTCAGTTTCTACATTGTGTTTGGCACTGAGAGAGGATGATAGGTGGGTACTGATTGCTGCTAACAGGGAGAAAGGAGAGCAGCTTGGTTTTCCGGCAGAGGAAATAGATTGAAGTTTTCAGAGTACTATAATGAAGCTGGAAAGTACTTCATGCAGATGAGTTGTTTCAGCAGTAGAGAATTTGTGACCATTACTGATCTAGGGTTATCAACCACCAACATCCTGAAAATGAGGGACATCTGTCCCCATTTTCATGAGTTGTTTCCTAGCAGCTCACTCCTAGCCTTGCTCACTCTTTCTTAGCCTTGGCTGGATTTTCTGGTTTTTCTGTGATTTGGCTGTGTTTATCTGAAACTGAGATGTCAGTTGTTGCTCTTAAGTCTCTATAGAGAACAAATTTGTCTTTCATCTTTGGTTAAGAAGTGGATGTAGGCCTCTGAGACAAATTTTCCCGTCATTTAAACATCCATCATGCATCAAGGGCATTGAGAGTCAGTAAGATGCTTCCTAGTGGTCTCAGCAGTGTCAGAGAGCACCAGCCAGCTTTGCTCAACATATTTGTACTTGGTGGTGTATGACAGGTGATAAAGTCACTTTGGATGGAGCTGTTCTGTGGGACCGAGTGCACATAGCAGATAACGTGGAGATCCACCATTCCGTTATCTGTGATGAGGCTGAAGTGAAGGAGAAAGTAAAGCTAAAGCCCCGCTGTGTCCTCTCCTCCCAGGTGAGCTGATTTATGTCTGTTCTGCTTTCAGCCTCTCTTGGCAGGTTACTGATCTTACACTAGACCATTCCCAGATTACAGGGCTGCCCCAAGTCTGTTTGCAGAGGTGGAGGCTGTGCTACTGCTTCTGCCTTTTTCTTCCCTTTGCTTGGCTGGGACAGTAGAGAATGGAATGTAGCAGTGGTGGTGTCCTCAATTATAGTTGCTAGTGAAAGCTTGTCTGGAGCTGCTGCTGAAGGTACAAGGGGGCAGTTAGAGTATGTTTCATTAAGATATATTTCACATATTTGCAGGTAGTAGTAGGTCCTGTCATCACTCTCTCTGAGGGCACAGTGATCTCTCTGCATCCCCCAGATGAGGAGGAAGAGGACGATGACCAATTCAGTGATGATTCTGGTGTGAACAAAGAGGAAAGCAAAGTGAAACTGAAAGGTATGAGAGTCTTTGTCTCCATGCACTAAAGCTATGCAGAATGTTTTGTCTTCCATGATCTTTTGGGGTCTTTCCCTGCCTCATTCCAGACACTGCAGTGCCACGGTGGGGCTTAGAGCTGCATTCAGCTTGGAACCTGTGTGTTTTCATCAGGGCAAGCAAGGATACTCAGCTGTGTCCAAGGGCTTTGTCCTTGTGAAGTATTGTTGCTACAGTGTGGGTTTGTCAAGGGATCTAAACGTGGTCTGCCAAATGTTGCTGCTGTAGGGAGGAGTAAGGCAGTCACTTGTCAAGGCATGTGAGAAAATCAAAGCTGAAATCCATATGCATCTTCAGGAATCCCAGCTCCCTCTTGATGAAGGCTATTTAGGGGCAGTAATATGCAGGTTATACCAGTCTATTTCAGGTTTGCCTGTAAGCAGATCCAGTACATCCACACTCTGAGTGCTGATTCTTTTTCAGGTTACAATAAAAAGGACGTAGGCTCAGAGGGCAGAGGCTATCTCTGGAAAGCAGATGACAAGAATGAAGAGGATGAAGAAGAGCAGAGACAAAGCCTATGGGGTGAGGAAAAGTTTAATGTGGTCACCTGGGGGTGAACAGACAGGCATGTGTTGTGGTAACTAACCCAAGTTAGGATGTAATTGTGTCTAGAGCAAGACCTGGGCTTTGTGAAGCAGACTAGCTCCACATAACAGCTAATTGTGGAGGGAAGGTGAGAGGTGAAAGCAGGTCATGGACCAGATTCTCTCTCCCTGTGCTCTGTGAAAGGTGTTGGTTAAATGTTTGCCTTGCACTAACACACAGTGCTGCACTGTGGGATACCAGGCCCTCCCTCAGAGGGAATATGCTTTGGCTATTCTGGGTGCTGCTGGCTTTCTTCCTGCCAGTGACAGTGTCTGCTGACATTGCTCCATTGTGAGTCAGCAATCTGTGCAAAATGCAGTTGCTTCTGTCCCTGTCCTTTGCTGTCTGCCTGCAGACTCCCAAAAATCGCATTATCCTAGTGCCAGCTGTAGTGTTCCCTCTGCAGCAAATCTAATCATCTGGACCTGTAAATAGAAGCTTCCTTGCAAGGACAGATAGTTGCTGACTTGGTTGGGAAGTCCCTGGGACACCTGGTTCCTCATGGCGTATGATGGTTGCAGCTTTTGAGTGCTGAATGCTGCATCTTCTCCTCCCTCAGGCCCAGCTGTGCACTCAGAGGAGGAGAGTGAGTCTGACAGTGACCTGAGCATGGGCTCTGAGGAGCCAGACAGTCGGGCAGCTTCCCCTCAGCTGGATGACATCAAAGGTGAGAGATGGGCTCTGAAGAAGTACAATGACTCTGCAGATAATGCAGCGTGTGAGGTTTGTGCTGCTTTCTCTGGGAGTATTGGAAAAATTGTGTATATCTATGATGCATTGTTTCCTGATCTCACTTCCTGCATTTTTGCGGAGTTCTTTAATATTCTCTGTATATCCCTGCTGGGTTAACCTAAGGCAATCAAGGATGAGAAACTGGACAAAGAGCCTCTATCTTTCTTATTCCTCATCACTGGACCTTCATGAAAGAGACCTCCCTGAGCTGTTTGTTGAAATGGCAGTGCCATTGCCTAATTTTAGAGACTATGGGAAGTTCCAGCAGAGTTTCTCTGTATGGACAGCTTAGTATTGTAATCATGCTGGAGAAATAAATGTCCTTGTAGGAGCTGCCTGTTTTGGCAGAGATGTTTTGTTTTGCTGTTTTGTTGGGTTAAGCTTACCTGGATTTGAAAGAGGTTCAAGCCAAATTGGAAAAACCCAAAACTTTCTCATGTAGAAATATCACCCCAAAGGAAATTAAACCAATACGTTTTAGAATTGAATTCATATTTTCAGTTCTGGGAAGATGAGGTTTGTCTGAATAGGAAAGGTTAGATTGTGAAAGCATGATAGAAACTCTGCTCTGAAAGGTTGCAGAGGTAAATAGCTTTGTACTGGTTTCTGTGGATAGATCAATGATATCTTGTAGGTGGTTTCCTTTGTTTGAATTATATCCCACTATTTATAAGTTGCTGTGGGTTTGTGTCAGCTTGCAGAGAACAAATAGGTACCTGTGTCAGAATGCTTTTTTTGGGAAGGGCATCATTCCTTCAGTAATGAGCAGTTTGGAGAATCTGTGCTTTTCCCTCATGTCTAACTGCCTGTCCCTTTTTTCATTAGTTTTCCAGAATGAGGTTCTGGGTACGTTACAAAGGGGTGAAGAAGAAAACATTTCCTGTGACAACCTGGTCCTGGAAATCAACTCCCTCAAGTGAGTTGGGAATGTCCTTAGGGATCCTTGAGGTATCCTTAGGGATGTTTTCCCTTATGTTGAACAGTTAGGATTGACAGCAGACTTGTAAAAGAAGAGGAGAAACCATGTAAATGACCGTTGTAAGACATTTGATCAGTATGAAGCATGAGAAATGCAGCTTAAATATCATGACTGAATGACAGTAGATGGAGAGCACCAGCTGCATCTCTAGCATCCTTGGTGGTTAGGCTTTTCCTGCCCCAGCTCTGTAACAAGAGATTGAATTGCTGCTAAATAACTGTGGACTGAAGAGAACAAGCCAGTTCTTGGCACAGCTGCCTGGAAGTTCATGCAGGGTCTGCTGCTCTGGGCATTGCAGCATTCAGCCAGCTGCCTGCAGCTGGGTCTCTGCTGTGGTGTGGCTTATCCACAGTATTTTTACAGCAGCAAGTCTAGAAGATATAATCAGAGTTCCTATTATCTTGTGTTTCTCAAATCCAAACCTGTTTGCCTTCTTTTGTGCAAGAGTATTCCTACAGCACTCTGGTAAATGTGAGGGTGCTGTCCCTGCAGCAGCTTCTTCCACTGTGATAACAGATTTTCAGGACTTAGGGCCTTATGCAGGGCCTGATGCAATGCAAGATGGTTTTATTGTCTGAATATTTTAAAAACCCAAACAAATAAAAAATAGGTTGAGAGGGTGAAAATCAGATTTTCTGCTCTATCTGTGTGAATAGCCACAGTCTGCAGAGATCAGACAATATGAAATGTTGATGGTTTTCTGCCTTTTTCATCATAGGTATGCATATAACATTGGCCTGAAGGAGATGATGCAGGTGCTCAGTAAAGTGATCCTGGAGTTCCCACTGCAGCAGCTGGATGCAAACCTGGACTCCCAGAACTATTTCTCAGCGTTACTTCCCGTGAGTCCTGCTCCTTCTTTGGGTTTGTCCCTCATGTGCAGCAGTCTCTCTCTGTGCTCCAGGTAGTTCCTGCCTGAGAAGTGCCATTGGTTAGTCCTGGAGCCACTTGAACTCCTGGAGTTCATGAGCCTCTTTGTCTTCTACAGAAGTAAAAATGAACTGAAAGTGTTCCTGCTTGTCAGAGCACAGCTGGGACTGAAGGTGTGGGAGCTCAGTGCCTGTGGTTGTTTCTGTTGTCTGTATGAGACAGAAGTGCATCATTTGTAAAAGAGAAAAGAGAAGGTGTGTTAAGAGATGTCTTTAAAGGCTTGCATTCCAGTCCATCTCAAGTGCTGTCCCTGGGGCAGTGAGGAGCTCTCCTCTCCCAATGGGATCCTTTCCAAGGTCTTATTTGTCTGCATACTAAAATTGGTGCCAATTTTTTTTCCCAGCCGAATGCAGAGGCATGATATTGTTGTCTTTGTGCAAAGATAAAGTTCTGCATTGTCTCTGGGGAGATGGGTTGTGTAGTTGGGTGCACCAACTTCAATTTTCTGCCTTATGGCAGACAAAATATAGTAGGATGTGTTCTAAAAAGGAGGCAGTCTTCTCTTAATGGTTTTGTTCACCCAAGCTGAAGTCATTGTAATATTTTTGTCTCCTTGTTACAGTCCATTTATGATCTGACTTTGCAAACTCTACAGATTCTGAAGATGCTCTTTCAGAACGAATAGGTCTGACACATGTTTGGGACAGACTACTTCAAACTTTTTTAGGACTTTTTTGTAGGAGATTGAATTTAAGAGGAACACTAGACTTCCTCATAATCCTTTCTCTGAGGAAGTATGTGCTTTCAATTGATGGGAAAGGGTGGAAAACTAATTCTCCTTTGTATTGGTGTAAGCATGCTATTTAATTCACCTCTTGGACGTGTGGAGATGCCTTCTGCAGAAAACATCTGTGTAAACTGATCTGTTCTTCAGATGGTTTAGTGAGGTTTTGCTGCTCACTCTGTTTAAATTCTGCTTGCTTTTGTTCATGTTTCCAGACTGTTTTCTTGAATAGCATGTCCTGTCCTAGAAAAAGAGACTTGAAGAAGGAGGACTGTAGAAAATGTTGGAGCAGGTGTTAGATTCTAAGTGGAAAGCCGTTCATCTAGACAACAGCTTGTGTGGAATTGGCAGCTATATAGGATGGGGGATTTTTTTATCCCAGCTGGGATATGGCATTTCTTGGTCTCCCAGATTAGGCTCCTACTCTAGAATGAGTGGGAAAGGAGAATTTCACTGTAGCACCCAGTCAGAAGATGTTCTAGTCTGCAATGAAGCATATAAATGCATGAAGTTTTGTGTAATTCCCCCAAACCTCTAGAAGCTAAAGACAGTGGTAACAGTGAGGAGTTTCTCTGGGTAACTTTGTCCATATATTTTTCATCAAAGGAAAACTAATGCTCATGTTTAGCAGCAGAGAGAGCAAGTCAACTCACCTTTATTAAGAAGTAGTAATAATCAAAATGTAATGTTTAGAGTGACCATGTGTCATGTCATGGGCAGGTGGCTTTTGTCTAGGCAGGGAATTGTGTTCATTTATGAAGTACAAATTACCCTTAGATTTATCAAAGAAAGCCAGGTGTCAAACCAATTGACCATCATGGCAGGCAGTTTCTCCAGATGGGCCCTTGTAAAGAACAACCAGAAAGTTTCTTAGAGAATCCTTCTCTGGGGCAGTCTGTGCCTTGGTTGGTGCCTTCACTGTGTTCAGAATTGCTGTGCTGACTTTCTGCATTGATTCAGCAGGAGCAGTGTCCTGGTGAGGCACAGGTGTGTTCACTTGCACTCGTGATGTTTGTCATGATTGTTTGTTACAATAACCCAATATTTGGGATGAGATGTGCCTCTAATGGATGTAGTGAACCAGCCTTCAAAGGCTTATTAAACACGCATCACTGGTGTTCTGGGGCCACAACTTTGTGTATTTACCAGCACTGCTCTGAAAGGACCAGTTCTTTGAACAGTTGTAGAGCATCTGGAACAGTGCCTTCTCTGCAACTTGCAAGTCCCTGGTTAGTAAAAAATACACTCCATTAATTTACTGATTCTTATTTGCACCCTGTGAATCCCAAGCACAGGCTTGGCATAGGTTAGTACATAATGAAAGCAGCTGCTGCTAGAGTGTGCAGCTAAAGCTGCCTCAGGCAATAGCAGTGTTGCTCAGAGCTGCTCATGATGGAGTAGTTACTGCACATTGTTACTTTGTGTGAGATGAGGGTACTTGCATTCTGAGAGTGATGGGTATCAGAAGCCCACTGAACCTTACAGACCTGTTCTATGTTTCTCACTCTCTGTAGCTCAATTCGGACCAAAAGATGCTGAAATAAGATGGGTTGCTTATGTAAGACCTATGGTAGAGCAGTCCCAGGCAGCTCAGGAGGGGAAATTGTGGGAATGCCATAGTTGTGATGTATGGTTTGACTTGAAACCACAGTATGTGGTCTGAAGTGCTGGCCCCTGAGCATGAAGCTCTGAAGTGTTGCAGCAATTTTAGGAAACAAGCATCTGGTAAAGGATATGCCCCTGGGTATTTTTCTCAGATGAAACATGGAGGCTTGAGAAATAGAGGTATGCAGTTTGATGAATGTCAGGCATCTTGTTCAGCTCTTGTACAAGTTATAAAGCAGAGATGGTGCAGAAAAAGACCTTTCCTAGAACTACAGACCTTTCTCAGAACTGGGATTCTGTAATGATGTGCATGTGAACATAATGTGGGATTGCTTACTTGGGGACTAAATTGATCTCTGCTGTCACTGAAGCCATTTATGGTGATCAGCACAGATGCTGTTGTAGTCTCACAGGTTGGAATTACAGTTTAGTCCATTGTGTTTTGCATGTACTTCTGATAGTGTTCTGTGCTGGTGGTAGGTGTAAAATGATCTTGGTGTTGAGTCTGTCCTTTGACAAGAGAGCTGGATCACAAACATCTTTGAAGTTGTTAGAGTATTGTTAATTGGATTTGATGAAGGATGAATTGACTTGCCAGAGAAATTTGATTGCTTTCTCCAGACTGTGGATTGTTTTGAGGAGTTTCCCAGGTAGAGTGAAAGCCTGGAAAATTGTGATTTTGTCCACAGGGCTTTCTGTCAGGTAACTTTTCACATTTTTCAGTGTTTTACCAAATCCATCTTGCAAGCTTCTAATTCTCCAGTTTAGATTTTCATGAAACTCCCAAACAGCCTCTCTAGTCATACAGGCTTAGAGAGTGTTTTTCCTTGGGACTGTGAGGGGCTGAGCCCTACTTTCCCCATTAGCACCCGTTACAGTGCACTGCATTATCTCAACTTGACATGGTATATTTTTTCTTCTTTCCCTTTTCCAGCAGTGGGCACACTGGATTGAGTCCTGGGGTTGTGAGTGTTTTCTTTATAAATAACCTGCTTTCAGAAACTCAATAGCTTCTGGTTAGATTTGTGCCTGCTTATGATTTAAAGGCATTAATAAAAAGGTATTACAAAGTGTTTCTTAGCCTGGAAGGAACTTTCCAGTAGCTTTACTGCAGTTGAGGTGAAGATTCCAAAGAATAATGA
This sequence comes from Petroica traversi, assembly GCA_025920805.1. Taxonomy (NCBI): domain Eukaryota; kingdom Metazoa; phylum Chordata; class Aves; order Passeriformes; family Petroicidae; genus Petroica; species Petroica traversi. Next base: position 9,525,353 of record JAHLSL010000045.1, read on the forward strand.
AAATGGGGATATGGTTGTAGAGGAGGGGAGAGTGTTTAGCATTAAACATTCTGCTAAACACTAAAATACTTCCTGGAAATTTGCCACAGAACCCTTGGCTATTTTGTTGTGACACCATGATGATCAGCATCATTCTGTGCTGTTACTGTTGTTCCTTAAACCAGTCAATGTACCACAGTACAGATGAGTTTGATTGTACTAATCCCCTTCTTTGTTTCTGCTTGAGGCATGCAAATTCCAGCAGGGTTGCATAGCAAATGTCTGAAGAGCTGATGGAGTGCAGTTTACAGAGTGGATGAGCACTGTTTCCCAGCTCAGGCTGCCTTTGGTAGTCCACACCAGCCTGGACTGTCACCTTAGCCTGGGTTGTAGCTCTGCTGTGTGTCCTGGAGCTCTCCCTCTCTCAGGTTTGCTGCCTGTTAACAGTTGTGATGGACAGAATAATGCTGATTAACTCTGAATGTAGGTGACTCAGTGCCTCTTCATCACACCCCAAGTCCCTGTGAATTGTCAGATTCCCTTCAAAACAGACCAAATGTGTTCTGTAAGGAGCACAGCAAACCAGTGTATCTGTGCAGGCATGCCAGGGTGTAGTTTCAGGATTGTCTGCTGTTGAATTACTCCATTTAAAAAGATGTGGAACTCTGATTTAATTTCCTACAATGTTTTTATAGGATGGTCAGGTCATGATGTAGCCAATGAAGATTTTTTGCATCTTATCCAAGTTCTGATACCTTTTAAAATTTTTATGGACAGGGTTCTAACTATTATCTCCTATCCTGGATTCAGGTCAGTCTGTGCTGCTTTGCAGAGCTCCCTGCTGCATATTTCCCAGATATTTACAACAATTGAAAGAGCTGTCAGAGATTCAGACAGAAATATTGTTTGAAGAGGCAGGACTAAAATCATTAAACTTAAGACTTCAAGAAAAATAAGCCTTGGAGGAGAGAACAACTAATAGCGTAACAACTTCTTGCCCTTCATCCTTCCCACCCATTCCCTGCAGCAGGCTTCAGGATCCAAACAAGCCTCTAGGCAGACAGCAAATGTGTGATTTGCACTTAGGGGCTGCTCTGACATGTTCCTGTTTTAGGGTGGTTGTTTTTCACTGTTCACTTCTGCTCAGCTGGTAATTAACCTGGCATTATCTTTTTCTATGTTTCCTTATTCATCCTTCTGCTTTGAAGGAAAATTCCACTGAAATGTCAGCTGCTCTGTGGGGGGAGGCTGTGAATAGCATGTAGGTATCTCTCCTAATCAGTGTGCAGTGAAAAGATTTTGTTGGAATACCAGACTCCATTGAATGCATATATTGTGATGATCTGGTATTCCATTCAGAGAGGCAAAACTAAGAAATCTAATAGATATTCTGAAAGCTTAGTAAAACCACGTTCTGTCCTCACATGTAAGACTCAATAGCATCTGTTTCATGGACAGAGAGGGTCAAATACCTGAAGTAGTCAGCTGAATGGCTTCATAAAATGCTTCCCTGGGTCATTTTCTTGGTGTAATACAGCTGAGAAACAGGACTGCATCCACCCATCTCCACTCAGGAGCTCTTCTGTGTTTTCTCCCTGCAGCTGTTGAAGAACTGGACCCCACTGTTTAAGAACTACATAAAACGAGCATCAGATCACTTGAATGCCTTATGTGCCATTGAGGAATTCTTCTTGGAACATGACAGTCTCTGCACATCGATAGCTAAAGTGAGTATCTGCTCCCAAATCTGGTTTTGTTTGATTCACAGGGGAATGCATCCTATTTACATCATCACCTCTCTGCTTTTGGGGAGAGAATTTTGGGGTCTCGGTGGAGAGGGTGTGTAGAAAATAATCTATTACAATTTCTTTTTAAAAAACATAGTTCTGTGTCTGCCTGTGCCTCTGAGGAAGCACAGCTGAGGGTGAGTATTAATTACCAGCCTGCAGCCTGTTGGGAGCTATTATTTTGCAACTTCCAACATAGATGCCCTTGTGTGACGCTGGAAGAGGTGAGGCCAGAGACTTGCTCTAGGAAGAGCTTCACTTCATTTATATCTCCGTGGTCCCTGGGATCTCACTGCTAAATGGTTTATCCTACTTTGGACTGCAAAACAAAAAAGCTGGGAATAAAAGTGGGATTTTACTCAGGCTGAGCTAGTTATGAAATTTTGAATAAAGGGAACCTGTCATGTGGCTTATTATCTGTCTCCATGCTTCTGAGAATTTTCATATATTCTTCTTCACCGTCCTTTACAAATATTTTGTCCCTACATTCTGTCTGCCCTATCACATGGAGACCATTTGTTTTGGTTTGCAAGTCTCCTTTAGCAGCAACTCAGGAAGCCCCTGTCTGTTTTGGAAGAGCTCTCCTAGAGCCTGCTTAACTCTTGATTCCTCAAGAAAGAGTAATCCTAACTTCTGCTACCAGTGCTTCTGGCTGATGGCAAAGCACTTAGGACTGGAGCCAAAAGCCTTCAGTTTGGTGAGCCAAAGTGTCCTTGAATTACAGCAATTGTTTGGCATGTGTCCATTGTTCTAAGGGCTTGGGTTTCCCTAGAGGCTGCGAATTGAAGTGACACTTTATATTGGGAGTTGGCAGCCAGCTTTGTTAGTGCTGTGCTGCAGGGAGAGCGACGGTGAAGTGCCTGCTCTGCCTGCACACAAAGGCACCCTGAGAAAGCCTGATCGAGTCTCCCCCGCTCACGGGGCAGGGCCTTGAGCTGACGAGTGACCAATTGCTTTGACACCTGCCATAAGGCACTGCAAAGAGAGAGCTGGCAGGAGGAGGGAGCCTGGGGCAGAGCTGGAGAGGTTCATGCTCCTCTGCACGTGTCACTGTTGTATGTGAGCCTGCATCAGTTGCTTGTTGGATCTGCTTTGGGGGTGGTGTTTGGGTTGCTTTAAAAAGAGAACTTATGTCATGAACTGACGTCCTCTGTGACCCCTTGTTGCCCGCTGCTCTCAGTCATACCCAGCATCCTCAGAGCTGAAGCTGATGAGGCTTGAACTTTGACTCATTATGTGTCACAGCATCTGTCAGGAACATAAGGCTTGGTAGGAGAAGCACAGTTATTTTTAACAGTAGAAGGAAAACGAAGCAGAGCGAGTGCCTTCTGGTGAAGACGGAGCTGAGAGACACAGATTACGTGCAAAATTTGTACTTGGACGTGAGCTACTCCCAAAAGAGTTTATAGAGAGCCTGTTGGTCTTTTCTAATTGATGCAGGTGTTGATGACATTTTACCAGCTGGAAATTCTGGAAGAAGATGTAATTCTCAATTGGTTCTCTTTGCGGGACACGTCTGACAAAGGAAAGCAGCTTCGTAAAAACCAACGGGTGAGTCCCAAAGGTGTTGGGAAAGGCAGGGCTGGGGGGTGAGAGAGACACAACAGCTGCTGAAAGAAACTTCAAGTGAAGTTCGGTGTCACTGTCACCTTCTGTGGACAGCTGCCATCACATGGTAGGCCAAGAAACACACCAGTGCATTGAACACTAAGCAACGCAGATTTGTTCTCCAGAGCAGGCATTTCTCTGCATTCTGCCATAATCACCCTGTTTGGATGAGGAATGGAGGTAGTATGAAGATTGATTTTAGTGGGCTCTCTGTAGCATGAGGCCAGCACTTTCTGGAGCAGCAGCACGGCTTCTCTAAGCCAACACCCACTTGAAATGGGCTTTAGGCCAATGCCCTGTGTGCTGGCCCCATGCAATTCCTTTGAAGCTTTCATTCCTGGCTCAGCAGCCCTTTCACATATATTTCTAAGCATTTGCTGTACTGAGTGGTTTCATTTGGCTTCTGTTGCAAGGAACATATAAACTTCCCTCCTCCATCAGGCAGAACTTTGTGCTGCAGTTTAGCTGAGCCCTGTTCCAGTCCTCCTCCCTGGATCTGGAAGAGAAGTAGAGGAAAAAAAGCCATCTGAAGAACAACTTTGTTTAAAACCTTTGCAAAGTCAGCTATTAGTAGAGGTCAGCAGTGCTTTCAGCTGCTTGTTCAAGCCCAGTTAAAATGTAAAATGAACTGCCTTTTTAATAGCAGTTTCTGAGGAACTAGTTTTTTTCCCAGCAGAGTTTTCCTAACATGTCTTAGCTATGGTTCAGCTGCCATCTCTTTGCCCTCAAGCTCTGAAAAACTCTCAGGCTTTTGTCTTTTTGCTGAGTGTTGGAGGGATTGTCTGACTGGAGGAGTCTCCTTCAGGAATTTAATCAGTCTGCATTTGTCTGTGATATCCCAGTTGTTTTTCACCTAATTGTCTCTCTCTCCCTCAATCTGCCTCCATTTCTATTTCTCCTGGAAACACTTTCTCATGCATGATAGTGATGCTCACTCACAGTGTATTTGTTGAAAATTCCAGCATCTCTTAGGGTTCAGTTGTTACTCAATTATGTTTCATTCTCTCTGCAGCTCCAGAAGTTTATCCAGTGGCTGGAGGAGGCAGAGGAGGAGTCGTCTGACGGCGACCAAGACTGACATGGTGGCTCAGCATGAGAAGAGGCACTCACTGCCTTTCTGGGCCAAGTGGGCAGGGCAAGATCAATGCCAGTGCATGGTGTGTAGATGTGGGGCCTGACATCGAAGTGACTGACAATCCCATCATTAATTCAGTTGTGTGTTCCCAACTTTACCACTTCCTTCCCTCCCTCACTTGCACCTTATGTTGCAACCTAGTGTAAAAACCATAAGGGAAAAGCAGGAGGCGGTGACACCTAAAATCCCTCTGGAGCCTGGATATGATGTACTATAAGCTATCTTTTGGGAGGTTCTTGTTACTAATACAAAGGGAGAGAGTGGATGCAAATGCATATGATGCCCTTGAAGAGCTAACCATCAGGGCTGGGGAAGAATGGTCATGCAGCCAAGGCATTTGGAGTCATTGTTGCTTCTGGAGCTAAGGGAACTCCTGCTGAAGGGACACTGGCAAGGTTGGTGAGTACGAGCATGTGGATTAGGAGTGCAGGACTGGAATTCAGGAGTCCTTGTGCCTGGAGAAGATTCAGTTGTCTGAGGACGCCCAAGGCATTTTGCAGCCTAGAAGGCACTCCTGTGATCTTTCCAAAAGGGAAAACCTCTTGCCATCTGCCACGCTAGGATCTAACACAAATTGCACAGCAGAGTTGGTAAACCACGTGTTTCCCCTGCTGTAGAACTGGGGGTGTTGTGTGTGCTCTGCTCCCCCCCAGGGTTGGCTGATGCTGGATGGCTGTACGGATCACCATATCCTGCATGTGATCGTCCTTCTGTGCCCCCAGCTTAGCCGACATGATGTAAAGAAGTGTCTGTTTTTTTATTTTTTTTTTTATAAAAAGGGAGCAGAGGTGCCTGGCTCCTCCTGCTGCACCAACTACACTTGTGTTTTGCCCTGGGGGCATCGACTGCACCAGCTGCTTTGAGGAGAATGCAAGTTCCTAAGTTCTGCTCCAGTGTGAAAAGGAGCGAATGGTATTTCCTTCAGCAGCACACAGTCTGTGTATCCACTTGATTTCAGTTACATAAGCTTGCTTACTTCATGGCCGTTTATTTATTTGAGAACTTCCCTCAGACAGCAGGGAAAGTGCTGCAAAGCCACTGTGAGGCTCTGCAGCCACAGAGCAGCTCAGCAGGCAGCAGGGAGTGAGTGCCTCTGGCTCAAAGTGTGGCAGCAGCATGGCATGTAAGAACAGCTTCCTTGAAGTGTCACCGTGCTGTGTTCTTCCCTGCTCTCAAAGATCAGACTGAAAAGGGTACTGCAACCATCAGCTTGTGTTCATAAGTGGGTACTTGTTGGATGTGCTGACCTTGCCTCTGCCCCTTCAGGAGGAGCATGGAATAAATCCTTTACAGGGGGAAATGCACTGGAGCTGCCCACTCAGGATATTTTCTTGGCCGTTCCATGGTGCCACGATTGTCAGTGAGGGGACAGCATTGGATGCTGGAGACCAGGGATACTGCCTCTGAAAAACTGATGTTTAGGCAGGGCCATCTTGTGCACTCACACATCAGTTGCCAGGATTGTGCATAAATGTCCTTGTTTTCTGACATGGCAAACTCAGTCTTGTAAATGTTGGGGAAATAGTTGGTATCTGAATTTTCTGTATCTGCCAATATTTAATTCAGGGAGCAAATAAAAACTATCCTGGTGTTACCAGTTTGTTTGCTTTTTTGACTTGGAATTCTTTGTCTCTGGTTTTACACGCCTGAGAAGGGCTTCATGTGTAAGTTAAATAACTCATCACTGCTTTTTCCTCAGACTTTAAGCACACAATGAATGGGCAGGTAGGAAATCAGCACAGTGAAAGTGTTTGATGGTAGCTCATGACCTCTGTTTGCAACTAGAGAACAATTCATTAAAACTTCTGAACTTGGAATCCTAAAGTGCGTGAGGTTTGATTTTGTAGAGAATTATGTTGCAAAGATGAATCTTAAAGCCAAAGAAATGTGTTACCATTTGTCATTATGGGAATTGGTGGGAATGTTGGCTGATAGGCCTTGCATTGTGCCCTCCTGATGCTGGGAAATAGGAGCTGGCAGAGACAGGGAAGGGCAGCTGCAGAGCCCTTAGTAAAACCATTTACAAACCAGCGGAAAGACTTGGTAATTTTAAAATCTCCTTGGACATCTTAAGTATTATTTTTTCCTTTTACAGGCTAAAGACAGCTTAAGAATAAATTTAACGTGTAGTCCTGTAAATAGCTCAGTTTTGCCAGAAGTTCTTGATTATTTCTGCCAAGTAACAATTCCACTTTTGTTTTTTCCACATTCCATCCTCCTTTGCTCCAACTCTGTGGTATGAACTGCTTTTTTACCTGGGAGTTAAAATCCAAGGGAAGAATGTTGCTCTATGGCCACATCCTTCAGGCTTGGTGGTGTGTGTGGTGGGGTAGTTTTACAGATGCCAAGAACAGAGTAGCAAAAAGAAAACAAATTAGGACACTTGATACTCTCCAAGGTGGAGTTCTGGCGTGGTGCAGCATCCTTATGGGCTGACACATGTTGTACTTTTTAAAGGAGCATTTATTCCATTGCTGAAGTGTAGGGTGGGCTTGATGCTTTCTTGTTGCTTCATCCAGATTTTTGTTTGGTTGGAAGACTAGAAATGCCTTTGAGATCAATCTGGAATGTAGAATCATTGCTCCCATCTCTGAGCAATACAAGTTGCAAGTACTTTATTTTCCTAAGGCTAGAATAATCAACTGAGTGACAGGGAAGGAAGGAAGGAATTCGGGAAGGAAGAAAGGAAGGAACCTGGTGTTCCTGTATCAAACCCATAACTTCACTTAACAATAGTAAGCCTTTTAAAAGAAGATAATAATAGTTTGTTGTTGCTTAAAGGTGTAAGTGATGGAACTCAAGGACATCCACCTCTGCTTTGGGCTGTTCTGAGATGAACTGAAATGTCTGGGGCCTGTTTACTCCGTAAGGAGAAGCAATGTTATCAATGCTGCAATTTTTAAATTGCAGTAATTGCAAAAAATAAACCAATGGGCAGTTCAGAAACTCATCCTTGTGGACCTTGGAGTGCTCAGCAAGATCTCCTTCTGCCAATTTCTTTGGCACGGTGTTTTTAACTTCCATTCAGTGAGTCATACAGCTCAAGGCCTCTGTGAGCAGTGAAACCGATCTATCTTTGAGTCTATTCTGTCACTTGGCCTCTTTTAAAAGAAAAAGCAGCTGTAGCAATGAGATTTCATCTACTACGACCCTGGGGGCTGTGGCACCCCTCCCCTGGGCTGTATGTACTCCCTTGGGAGCTCAGCACTACCAAAAATTGCCCTTTTGGTAACAAAGGTGTCTAATATGTACAATACAGGCTCCAAGGTGCGTCCACAGCTGTGCTGGGAGGTGGGTGAGACAGTGGCCCTGCCAGGGGGAGACTGGGATTCTTTCACATGTGCCTGCTTTTGGGGCAGGGAGGTGTTGCAAAAAGACTTTAGGATTAGTTCTGTCACGGATGACACAGGAAGAAGTAACTTAAATTAAACTTTCCCATTCCTCACCTGGATTCTTAATTCCAGGTACACCAACTTTTACCACAGAGCTCCGAGCATGAGGAAATGACAATATTCCACGAGCTGATGTGGAAACATGGGAGAGCCTCATACCTCTTACAACTTCTGCTTACCTGAGGACTTGCCTTGAATTTTTGTTCTTTTTTCAATTTAATGTCAGGTTCTTCAGCCAGTCTAGCAGTGCTGCCCAGGTAATTGCTAGCAATGCCTGCAGGACTCTTTAATGCATGAGGAGGCTTATTTAGCTCAGCCTGCGTGCCTGCCTGAGGAACTTGGCTCTGTTCCCTGTAGGATCTCTCTGGCTCCTTTTCCTACTGCAGAGGAGTCTGGTGCTGAGGGCTGATCCAGTCTCATGCCCCGTTCAGGCCCATGGTGTGGTGTTTCCTCTGCATTTATTTCTTCTAATCCAGGATGGTGCAAGGCAGTTCTTGCCCTTCCTGTTGGTGGGTGTTCCCAAAGCTCCATCCACCTCAGCTTTGCTCTCAGCCACAACTCCAGGAAACTGCTGATGGAGATGGTTCCTTGGTGCCTGCTGGGTGCTGGCAAGGTGTGCAGAGGGGAAACCAGAGAGCCTGAGACTGCTGTGGAGCAGAGGCAAGTTCTAGGGGCTGGGGTCACAGTGCTGATGACTGTAGGTAAGAGGGTGCTGAGGTTCAGGGAGACAGGATGGGGAGAAAGCACACATCCAAAGGGTGCACAGTTGAAGAAGCCATGGAATGTGGAACAGAGAATGCTCTTGAAGAGCAGAGGAAAGAGTCTGCTTGGTAAGGAAAAGGTCTGAGTACTGAGGTTAGTTGTATGGTGACAAGGGGTTTGAAGGGAAGGCACAGCTGGAGAGGAGCTGGGGTGGGTGGTAGTCCCTGTGTGTGGTGGCCATCTAAGACACAGTATGGGGAGTTCAGAGGGGTCTGTACATGGGAGGACAGGGGAGAGATAGATATGTCTCACGTTTTGTTAGCTGTACTCAAGGGGCATGTAGCCATATGAGGAGCGTGGGGAAGGCTGGGAGGTGTGTGACAAAGGACCAGGGCTGCAGAGATGGGAGGGGAGGCCTGGGCTGTTGACAGAGGCAGCAGAGGTTGTAGGACACAGAAATGACCCTGTGTGAAGCAGTATCAGGGGGTGTAAAGGGGTGTGAAAGCTGAACGGGGCTGGGGAGCCTGGGAGAGGTATATTGCCATCTGGCACTGGGAATGTGGGTGCACAGGGAGTACCAGGCTGTAGATAGTGAGGATGTGGATGTAAAGTACAAATCCCCATGGCCCCACGGGCGATGGGGCTGGAGCTGTGCAGTCCCAGGGGCCGTGCACCCACAGGGGCCCAGCAGCAGCAGGGGTGGATGGGTGTGTAGGGAGTCACGTCCAGGGAAGGGGGGTCTCCTATCGATGCGGGATCTGGTTTGGGTGCGGGCCAGCACGGCGGCGGGATCTGGGCCCACACCCCCGGAATGCCCGCTGGGCC
>JAHLSL010000045.1:9535180-9566359 GCA_025920805.1 Petroica traversi
CGGCCCGGGGAGCGCCCCCCGGCGTGGGGAGGTGCCCCACTCGTGCCCGACCCCGGGAGGGGGACCCCGATCCATCCTCCATCCCCATTGCCTTGCCTTGGAGAGGACGGGGGTGGGGACCCCCTTGGGTTCTGTCTGGGGGGATACACCCTCCGTGCACCCCAGGACCTCACCTGTGGGACGCTGGTGGTGGTACCCCACCGTGTACATTCTCTGGGCTTCACTGTCCCTCGGTGCTGCCTCTGGGGACAGCCCCGCATCCTCGGGTCCCCCATCAGCTTTGGGGAAGCTGCCCCAGGCTAACTCCTCAGCGAGGGAGCTGGTGATACCCTCCTTTCAGTGCCAGAGGTACCTTGGAGGAGAACATCACCCTCTGGAGGAGACCATCATCCCCATCTGAGGGTCACCCCATCTCCGTGCTCGGGATGTTTGACCAACACCTTTCTGAGGAGGTATCTTCCATGCAGCCCACACTGGGGTATCTAGGGTGGCATCCCCAGGTTGTATCCTACTCAGGAGTGAAAGGGCATCTCACACCATGCCTACCTGGGGAAAGTGCCCCTTGCTCCCTCCTCCAAAAGGGTGTGGAGGTAGTGCCACCTCCATCAGCCCTTTCCACAAAATAGATGTGGGGACAGTTTTGTTCTCCTACCATCCATTTTGGGGAGGGAAATCCATTTGGGCAGCTTTGTCCTCCGCATCTCATATTTGGGAAGAATGCGTAGAGAGGACCAGCTTTCTCCTCCATGTGAGGAGTGAGAGCTCTCCACATGCTGCCCACCTCTGAATAAGGGGTGTGTGCAAGATCCACTGTACCCATGTACATGTTCCATCCTCAAAGTGAGATGTCCTGTCTCGTCTCTGGGATGGATCTGTATGGAAGAGGGGTGCAGCCCTGCCTCATATCCCATCTCCTGCAGGGCAGCTCTCTTCCAGCACTGGTGTTTCCATCACTTCTTTTGTGATGCCCCTTGGTTCCTCCCATCACAGGTGGCTCTTTGGAGGTGAGGAGGTGTGTTCTGTCCCTTGTTGTACTCACCAATCTTCTGGGGAGCCCCTCCTGTCTCATACCCGCCTAAAGTTGGTTACACTTCTGGGGAGCAAGAACATGTGAAGCCAGCTCCCTGTAAGACCCTTTGTCCTCACTCTGTTTTGTCCCGATTTCCTACATCTCACTCTCCTTTAGCCTTTTTGAGTACCTCTTTTTCTGTCCTGTGACCCTCTTGATTTCCACAACATGTGATCCTTCACCGGTCCTAGGACTTTGGTATTTGAAGCAGTGGTGTGATCCTTCCTCCTCTGAAAATTTAGTGTTTGCAGTAGGTCTTGTATATGGAGCTGGATTACAAAGTGTTTTCAGTTTTGTAGTCTTCGCAGTGTCTTCTCACTGCAGCAAGTACCTCTAGAGAGGTTGTGATTTTGGCTTGTACCCCATGTTGAACAGGGCTGGGCCTGTTTGGGGCTTGGATGAAATCTATGTGGCTGCCTCAGCAGGGGGTGCTCTCCCCTCCTCAGCCAAATTATTCCAGTGCCCAGGTTCCCGTTAGTTTGGGAGGTGCCAGCTTGCAGATGAAGCTTGAAATTTGGAGTCGTTCCTTTGACCACAGTCTGGGACGCTTTGCCTCCCTAAATTCCTCCTGACCCAGTGGAGAGCTTTAGTCCTCAGAAGCTTCCCCATTCTCTCCTGGCAAATAGAAGTCTCCAGCCCTCATTTTCCATAAATTTCCTCAGCAATATCAGTTGTCTGTGGATCGTTTCCTGTCCCTCAGCTGTTGAGTAGCGTTGGGTGCTATGAAACAGCTGCCTCTCCCTGTCTCAGAGGGGACCATGTTCATTGGTGGGAGAAGTGAATTCTCCATGCCTGCTGTTTGTAAACAAATGCTTTGGGATCCTTTGAAATGTTGTTCTTGAAGTGAATTCAAACGTGTCTTGAAGGAAACATTGCCATGTGGGTGGGAGAGTGTGCAACTATAAACAAAGTTCAGTAATAAATAGCAGCGTCTCTCATTGGGGAGAGGGGTCTGGTGGCAGTGAAGTTTGTGCTGGGCCTTTTCAGCCTCCTCTCTTTAAGGTTCTACAAGAGGAGGTAGATGATAGATTAACAAAACTCAACGATAAAGCTGCACAGGGAGTTGGTGTGGGTGATAATGGGGAGAGGGGAAAATCACTCAAAAAGACACCACAAGTTCAGTAGCATCAGAAGTGCATGGGATGAGAATTTTGTTGTGACCAGTTCAGCTAATTTGTTTGGGAAGTGTAAACCGCTCTGGAAGGGAATGTGCAGCTGAGAGGGGGTCAGGGGCTGTGTGGGGGCAGCCAGTTCCTTGGAGAAGTCCTGGGCAATCAGTGACTTGTGCAGTTGGAGCAGCATGTGCAAGGCCTGGGGTGTGAGAGAGAGAGAAAGCCTCTCGTGGTGTCACCATGGATGCTTCATCAGGAAAGCTGTCTCTGCTCCTTTCTAGAGAGCTGAAGAATGTACTGGTGGTTGTCTGGAACATGGTGGGAACAACCAGAGCAGTCTAGCTGCAGCCTTGTCTCTGAGATGCCTTGAAGCCCCAGGCAGCACACAAATAGAATCGTAGAATCATTTTGGTTTGAAAAGACCTTTTAAGATCATCAAGTCCAGCTGAAAAATTTCATGATCCCTGGTAATTGATGTCCATGAGAAAGCAAACCATTGGCCTGGAGGAAGAATTAGAGACAGAAGGGCAGGAGGCACCTTGGCTGCTTGGCTGTAAATGCATGGGCAATTAATGAAAACCGGAAGGAGGTTAAATTAACAATGGTGGCACTCAGAAGCTCTGTGACAGGGAACAGCATTTCTCTCTCACACATCTATTCCTCTCAGCTCCTTCCCTGAGGGGATTCCCTCAGGATTCCTTCTGCCTGGCTTGTGCTGAGCTGGTCTCTGTCTGCTGGGCAGTGTCCAGGAGTAGGACCCAGGATAAAACCCCTCAGTGAGAGATGAAGTGGATGGCCTTAGGGCTGCTGATCAATGAGGAGGAGGCCTGCAGGTCCCGTGGTTCTGCTTTGGATCTTCTGCAGGATCCCTGTTTTCAAACTTTTCCTCTCATCTATTATTAGGAAGGGAGGCATGTCACCTTCCAGGGCCAGCTGGAGCAGAATGTCCAATGTTTCCTCTCACCTCTGTTGCCCAAACTAAATCTTTCTCCTTCTTCCTACTTCTTTCCAGGCTGTGGATCTCCAGTCTGGTATTCCCTTTAGCTCACCCCATCCCCAAGGCAGTATTATAGCCTCAGTCTTAGTGTGTGGGATTTTTCATTCTTTTGTTTATCTTGTTAATATTTGTTTGCTCTGAGAATCAGAGTAGTGATGGAGCAGCTTCAGTGTTTATATCTCCTTGGAAATGTGAACTGAGGTTTCCCCTGGGTGGCTCTGGAGTTGTGAGACTATGGAGTTAGTGCTGAGGTAGTGCTCAGCTTCAAATAATTAACACCACAGAGTGGTGTCACTTCTGGGTGGCAAGGAGGAGAAATGAGAAAAATTCATGCACCTGGTCCTGGGGAGAGAAGTTGTGAGAAGCAGGAAGGCCACAGGGTTTTGTTCCTGATGCAGTGTACTACAGCTGTACATAACAGGGGGCAGGTATCTGTGCCCTTGCTGGCTTTGTGTGTGCTAACCCCAGAAGTGGAGGCACATGAAGATCAGCTGGTGGGTGGTGTACTGGGGCAGTGCACAGATGTGACAGACTCTTCTGGGACCTGAGACATTTTGTGTGATGTGTCTCACCATGAAGTGTGGAACTACCCTTGCCTGCTAACATTGCACTCATTAGAGAAGGAAAGTTTGAATCTTGAATCTTTTCATTCCGTGTTTCACAGGTAAGGGCTGTGTGCTGGTCAGCAGGAGAGCATCTTAGATCAGTGCAGTTCTGTGACCTTTTGTGAGATCCCTGTTCTCCATCAGACCACCCCCAGGTTTTTCATGAGATTTTGAGCAGACTTATTAATTTTTGTTGTTGTTCTTAATCCACAGAATGGAATTTCCAAGTGGGCCTTGTCCACTTGACACTGGGAGCTTCTTGTGCAAACATTTGTGTAGCTCTTAGCATGACAGCTCTCAGTTCCATAGAGGTGCTGCAAGAAGAGGGCACCTGTGCAGTTGGGAAGGGAACAATCATGCTGATGGTCTGTAGTTTGTAGTTTGCTGGGACATGGGCTCCAGTCATGTGTAAAGTGTTGTCTCCTACCCAAGCCCATCATGAGAAATGTACCTGGGCAGTGTGGACTTCTCACCAGCCAGGTATTGTGCATGTTTGCCTCAGCTGAACTGCAGATTTGTCTTTTCATCTGGTACAACTGTGAAAATATTAATATATCAGTTGAAATGTGGTTTCTTTTGATTCATTTTTTGTTTCTAATTGATACGGCTTGTTTTCTGACACAAAATGTGCTCCCACAGGGGCATGCTAAACTTTAGGCTAAACTTTTCAAAGCAGTTTAATTACTGCAGTTCGTGTGTCCAGGTAAATCCTTAGCACCTGGCCTGAAGTTCTGCCTATCTTTCCATAAATTGTGCAGTGCCTGAAAGTTTTGAGTTTCTTTTTCCTGTGAAGAAATCACTTTGGTGATAATTTTTCTTACCTTCACTCGGCTATCTCCCCTCATCTGGGCTGGAGAGCAGAAAGGCCCCATTCTCCTGCAAGGGACCACTCCTCCTTCCCCATCCTACTTGTTCTGCACTGCTGGAAGGACACCAGTGATCTGAGGTACACTGGTGGGATGGTGCTGCTCCTCCTGCCACTGCTGGTTTCTCCCTCTTGTAGGTCTCCATTCCGATTTTAGTTTCAGAGCTGTGGTGAGTGATTCCTTGGTCTCAGCTGTGAAGTGAAAATTGGTATCCAACTAATCACTGGCCCAATATCTTATCCAGACCTGCTTAATTATCACCTGCTCTCCAAAGCTGGGTACGAGGCAGTGATTAGGACAGTGCTCTGGAGGCAGAACAAAGCGGGTGCTGCTGGAATTCCCAGTGAAGGGGTCAGATGCCGTTGGTATTTGGCGGCCTCATCTCTGCACATGTGCATGAGGAAACGCGTTGATGCTCTCTGAAAGGCAGAGTGATTTATTTTTATTGCAGGGGCTTTTTGAAATTGATGCCAGCGGTGACTGTCCTTCTGGCTGGAAATGCTGGGAGCTGGGGAAGGGATCCTAAACTTAATAAGCAGTGTCAGTTTCTAAGCAGTGGTGAGCACTGGCATGGTGCCCCTGCCTTTCCTGCCAGCTCTTTGTAGCATGAGATGGGGGAGTTGTTTTATTTTGATTTTGGGAACTTCTTAAAATTTATTTTTAATTGGAAACTTTTGCTGTCTCCAGAAGACCTTTGCCTGTGCCGTGCCCCTGGTGGAGACTGCTTCCATGTCAGCATGAATTTCATGCTAAGAGAGGGGTTGGCAAGAAGTCTGTGAGTGAAAGGGCCTGCAAAACTCCCTTGCATGTTCATATCCTTTGTGGTGGTCTAAGTGACAGCTTTGGCCCTACTGGAAGGTGGCCATCACTTTTTTCTGATTTCTGGTCAGTCCCTGTCCATTCCGTGTGCAAGGGAGCACTTTACACGTGAGAGGCCACAGCACCTCATCTGTTGTGCTCCAGAGGATGTGTCTCCGTGCCTGCTGTGAGGAGAGCTGCCCTGGTTAGCAAGGGCCCACCAGCAGTTATTTCACACATTTTGCATGTAGGATACTGCAGCCTGTGCCTCTGTCTCCTGAGCTGCTGAGCATTTGGCAGAGCTGCTAACCACCATCTGCATTTGTGGTGGGGAGTTTCTGTAAAGCTGCCTGTGCTGGGGGTAGCCCATGGACACTGGAGCTGCTGCTGGAGGCCGTTTCCGAGTGTTGTGGTGGTGCTGGTGGGGCTGCAGCAGTGCCAGGGCTGAGGTGAAGATGGAGATGGTTACTTGACAGTATTCCCTGCGTCCCTGGGTTGTGTTGTCTGCGCCTGGCTCTGTGTCCTGCTGTTCAGATCCAGCTATTACTGACTCTGTAGGTGTCCGGCGTCTCAGTTGTGGTTGGAGCTGTGCTCTGAAGGCCACATTGGATGGCAGTCACAGCCTGGTTTCTCTGCCCAGGGGTGGTGGTGTTCAGAAAGCCAAGTTAGCCAAATCAGGCTGCAGACCAATTTCCCTAAGGCCTTGCGTGTCCTATGCAAACAATGAAGCTTTACAACAGCTATTGAACTAGTTTGCAGCCAGAACTGGTCAGAATTTTTTTTTTTTGACTGAATGTATTTTCTCCCAAAATATGGTGTTATGTTGAAGCCAGCATTTCTCTTGGAGAGGCATTGTTTTCAGTTATGTTGTTTGATGGGAATGTTTCTTAATTTTAAGCCTCTTTTGTAATTTCTGAAAAAAGAAAAAGAAGAAAGAGGTTAAGAAAGCTTTACTCAGCCATGAGAATGCAGCTGTTTTGGTGCAGTTCAGTGTTCTGAAATCATCTGGAGGACTCTGGTCCTCCAAATTCCAGCACAGAGCAAAATCCTACCTTGATGTCTCAGAAATTGCTGCAAAGTAAATCAGTGTGCCCCGACTGTGGTATAGCTGTGCTTCAGCATGGTTTGGTCTTGGAAGTCAAGGCAAAAAAAAAAGTAAAAAATGACTCATAAACCACCATAATCTGGGTCATGACCTGAGCATTCTCTGTTGTTGTGGGATGATAGTGGTGGCACCACTGCTCAGTTTTCTGGTTGCTGCTGAAATACTTTTTCTAAAGTGGACTTTAGAATTTCGACTAGGAATTTGGCTGTTCCCAAATCCCAGGCATTGGCTCACCCACAGGGTGGGTACTAGGTCTTCTGGGTGTTCGTATAAGCAGTGATGCTTCTTCCTACATGTGGCTGCAGTGAGAGCAGGGTTTCATAATGGACTCTGAGAAGGAAGATGCTGGCATGGAGGGGTGGAGGTGGATGGTCCTTGAGCCCAAGGTCATTGTGTTTGGAGGACAGAGCTTTCAGTAAGTCCCTCTTCTCCATGAAGCTCCTGGCCTCTTTCTCTTGTGGTTTCCCCACCTGGTCTCCCAGCAGGCCTGAACTCTTGAAGGTGGAGGCAGCCACTGCACACGTGGGGACGCTCAGGAAAGAAGGGCCTGTGAATATAAGCAAAGAAAATCTGTTTTTCCCTGCAGCATTTCTGCTGCACAGATGCATTTGGCTTCGATCCTTTGTCAGGGTGGGCATCAGGCTCTTCATCTAGACTTCAAAACTGTATATGTAGAGGTGTAGGGAGCATAGTTGGAATTCCTGAAGTCCTTTTTGAGCTCAGTGTTCTTAAAGGGGTGGGAAACCTCTTCCATGTCTGCATGGCAGTTGCTGATCTATTCTGAGCTGAGGGTACCTGCTGTAATGAATTGCTGCTCCTCCACCCTTGACTGCATCCAAATAGATAGAACAATGTTGTGGTTTAAGATACTTGATCTGTGTAAAAGCCCATGAAGAGGAGCTGGGCTTGCAGAACACAACAGAGACTGAGTCTGCAGGAAATTGCCTTCATGTTGCACCAGCTTTGCATCGTGCTGCACATCTGATGAGGCAGCAGTCAGGGCTGTGTGTTTTTGCTGTTTCCTATTGATTTCCTCTTCTCTCCATCCCTTGTTTGTTATTCAGAGCCTGCCCTTCTGACCTGTGCTGGATGGATAGTTGTTTTCCAGAAGGGGGATGTGGCACCACGTGGCTACGGTACTGTTTGTCCCCCTGGTGCTGGCTTGTTAGGCAGCAGCTGGCAAGTTAAGTAAAACTTAATCCCGCTGGTGGCTGCCGTTGGAAATTTTTGGACCAAATCCTTTTGAAAGGCTTTTTGGAAGGCGTTTCAATAAGGTACAAATAGGGGAATTAGTCTAATCTCTGTGACTTTGTCTGCTTTGTCCATGTGCTTATCTGTGTAATGCCACGGTGGCCTTAGGAGAGAGTGTGAGCTTTTGGGCTGTGAATATCACTGTCTCTGAGGACTGCATTAGCTTGCAGAGCTGAAGCATTAGTGTTTCCCTGAGTCCCAAAGCTCTCAGTTTCACTTGTTTCCATTGCTGTGTTGTTACTACTGTAGCACTAATATTAAACCCATTCAGGAATGGGCTGGAACTCTCGGGAGGCTTTGGCAGGCAGAGATGCCTGGTGCTGACCTTCCTGTGCCATGTAATTCTGTATTGCAGTGAGGGTTGGGTCTGCTGTGGTTGTCGTATCAGTTATTTATTAAAGGCAACATGCCAGAGGTGTTGTTTTTCCAGTCACAGCTAGCTATGGAAGGCAGCAGAAGCAGCATTTGGGTACCCTACTCCACTAAATCCTTTGCAGTGATTTTCTTCTCACTGTGGGATCTGTCCTTGTGTCTTGGTGGCTAAAATTTGTTAGGATGTTAGAGCTGGAGGAAAAGAGGATGCAGAGCAAGCAGTGTCTGAATTGCTGCAGTGGGAGTCTGAAGACAGAAGCTGAAGTGGGAAAGGCTTCTTCACGTGACTTGGAGCAAAGCTCTGTTTCTGGGCAAGCTGTCACTGGCTGCTGTGTGGGAAGGTCTTTCCTCTGCTGGTTTTTGACCTGCCCCTAGGGTTTGGAGAGGAATTTATTTGCTACGTGGCCCCTCTGATCATTGGCAGCTGTCTCTGTGATAGGCTGAGAAGTCTAGGTCTGTGTAAGAGAGTTTGTGGACTTCTCTTTGTTTGCTGGTGGCTGCAGGCAGGTCCTGGGGACCCTGAGAGTCTGCCAGAGGGGTCTGTTTCAGGAGCTTTGGCTCTGCATGGATTATTATAGCAGGGAAGTTGGTGTGAGCACAGTGATGTGACTACACCTGGACTTCAACTCTTTCCCTCAGCATTACTCTGATCACCTACTCATGGTCTTTTTGTGTCTCATGATCTGTGAGCAAATAGGTTGTCCCCTGTACCCTGCATTCTGCTGTGCTGCTGTTGTTGACAGCCAGAGCAGTGTCAGCAGAGGGTGACAACCTTGGCTTGGTGGCCTGATGCCATCAGGGCAGGGAGAAAGTTGCTGCAGTGCTGATGGCTGTTGCTGGTTGGCCCCAGGGTGCAGCAGCTTCTCAAACTAAAGCTTTTTCCAGAAGCTGTGATGGATATGCAAACTCCATACTTGTGTTTGCATACAGCTAACCAGCTGTCCCAGTTCATTCAGTCCTACCTAGCTCAACCAGAATGTTAGTGTCATTCACACAGAGACTTGCCTGTGGGCCCAGCTGGGGCTGTACCATACTGGAAATCCATATAGGGCCTCAATGCATGAAGCCTTGCTACTTCACTGTATTCCTTTGAGTTTCCTTACTGGTTTTTGGGGCTCTGAGAATGGTGGGTTTTCATGGTTCAGGCTGTGGAGCTGAGTTCCTTATGGCAAACCTGCCTTAGACCTAGAGCTGGTGAATGCACCTTTAGGTCCTGAAGGGTGTCCCGTGAGGTGGATTTTTCGTCTAGATTAAAAATGTGTTGTTTCAGCTGGGGCCAGAAGGTTAGAATTGGGAAAACTCTTTAAGACTATTCCTTGTCTAGTCATCCTGGAAGTGCCAGGGGACTTTAAGGATGTCAACATCTGCATCAGTTTAGGATAAGCTCTGGGTTTCCTTGGGGCAGTTCCAAACTAACACAGAGGTGTGTAACATCTCTGCCAGTGTGCACGATGTTGGAGCTGAGTCTGACTCAGCCATGCCATGTAGAAGGGTTTGTAGATTTGAGGTGGGGGCTGTGTCTGCCCACCTTGACTGTAGGGTCCAGCTGTACTTTTGGTTGGTCAACACGTGGTGCTGGCACTAAGTGTTTGTAGTCTCTACACGTAACTTACAGGAGGGATGCTTCAAGGGTACTTGATATCAGTATTGCTGATAAGTAGGAAACTCAAAATCAGGGTGATCTTGTAACTTGACTTACCAGCAGATCCACAGGCGCAGGAAATGGCCCTGTTGCAGTAATAACATGTGATGAATATTTCTGGACTGCTTTTAGGAATAGTTGATGTGTAGAATGACCAGTTCAACAGTTACTGAGCTCATGGGATATTTATAGACTTGTAGACAGATTGTGCAGCCTTCCACTGTGCTCTTCCATCCTTGAAGGACCTAGGAGTTGGCAGTTGTGGCTTTGAGACCCTCCACAAGAGGAACATTTTATGTAATGTGATGGTGATTTCTGGAGGTCAATGGCCATTACCCAGCCTTTGGTGCAGTTGTCAGAGACAGCAGGGGGAAGGTTTTGCATGGTATGGGACAGGGTCAGGCCCAGGAGTTCACAGTGTCAAAGAAAAGCAGCAGTTTGACCTGGTGCTACAATGATCAAAAACACTGTCCTCTTCTAAACTGACGGAAAGCTGATCCTCTTGTTGAAAAGGAAGATGATTCCTGGTGTAAAGGTGAGTCCTGGTAGGACCTGAGCTGAATTCTGTACATGGGGACTATGAAGACTTTTAATTTACAGTAATGCATTCTGTATGGCTTTAATCTGCTTTCTGGACCTCTAGCTGAGTAAATTGTGTGTCAGCACATGCTTGGTTTGGTTAGGTCTGGAGCACCTTTCTTGTCTCTTTCTTCCAGCAGTTGAACAGTATTTGTCTGCTTGCTGGGTTGCTGGCTGGAGGGCAAGCCTGGCTGGCATGGTAAAGAATGCTTGGTAGGTTACTGGTATTCAAGGGTTTGGCCCTGTGTCTTGAATGGGGTTTGGTAAATAAGTCTGGTGTTATGAAATTGATGAAATATATAAAAGACGACTAAAACATGCTCTATTTGCTGGTTTCTTATACAGGGAATTTTTTGTACCAATCACTGCATGACACTGTTAAAGCAGATGAGGAAGAAAAAGAATGTGTGTCCCTGGCCTAGCAATGGTCAGAAAAATTTCTTGAGTGTTCAGACTCCTCATGCTCTCTTCTGCCTCCTTCATTTTAGGACCACAGGGATGTAGTATCAGTGTTTGCCCGTATTTCAGAGTACTGCAGTAGCTTGGGATCAGGTACAGAGTTCTTTGCCACCATGCAGCTGTTGTGACACTGAAAGGCTCTTCCTTGCGTGAATCCTTTTCATTGTCTTTGGCAAATGTTTTATGGTGAAAGTCAGTTGTGAGCTTTATTAACTGCCTGTTGGTTTTATGGGGGTTCTCTGTGTGTCTTACAGACCCAGTTAGCAGAGTTGCTGCTGGTGGCAGCCCAGCTGGATGTGCAGAGTAGGTGCAGCCATCTACAGCCTGTCGTGCTTCAAGACCCCTTCCCACTGGGTAGGAGGTTGAGCTGGCTTCCTGGGGAGACCGTTGCAAAATTGTTTGTGCAAGGAGAGAGTAATGTGAGCTGGTCAGTGTCTTGAGGACAGGACCCATGTGGAGGCTGCTTTGTCATCTCCTTGTGGAGATCTGTCTTTAAATTAAATTAATTATTAACATGATGGGGGTAAACGAACCTTGCTCCTCTTCCCCACAAACATCTGCCTTGGTCTTTGTGGTCCCAGGCCTGCTCTGGAGGTATCTGTCTGGCAGAAAGGTGCTCCTAGAGCATAGGGCTGGTGCTGGGCAGAGCTGATGTGCTGGCAGCCCCTGACGAGGAGGTGCTGGTGAGCAGACTCGTCTGTGCTTCCCCAGGTGTGGAAGTCCAAGCTTTCAGACTTTGTTTCCCACCCTCCCCCTCCTCTCAATTTCCCCCTCTTCTCCTCTCCTTGCTCTCCCGCTGAGTTGATGCTTTTCCAGGAATGAGCTGTACTGCTGGCCCAGCACATTCCACAGCAGCAGCGCTTTCTTGGCAGGAGCCTCGCTTGCTGTTAGAAAAAGCTGGACTGACTTGGTGTCCCTCAGCTGAGGGCCAGAAAAGGAAGGCCTGCATTCCTCATGGTGCATGCAGAGCCTTCACAGGCCTCATGGCCTTCTCCCTTGGTTGTGGTGTAGGTGCAAACATCATAGCAGTCCTTGGGGCTCTTTACAGCTCCTCACAGTCGTCTTAACCAGTGTGGAGTCCCTGGACATTGCAGGGGAGGCTGTTGCTCTTCTAGCCAGCCTAGAAAGGGGGAAGTGACTTCTCACTCATGGGGAGTTGCAAGGAGCTCCCTGTGGGGCCCAAACACCTCATTCACAAGCTTCTTGATAAGCTGGTGTTGTGCCCTTTGTGTTTTGTTACCAGCAGTAGCCAGATAAACCCTTTGTCCACCTCTGCACTTTTTTTCCCTCTCTCCCTTTCTATGTGGGCAGGAGCTTGTGTTCTGCAGTTCTGCCTTGTGGGCTCTTCCTGCTGCCTGTGTCCAGATGGAGCTAAGTATCACAGCAGGCCAAGCCTCCTTCCTCCGGTGTGCTTGCTGTCTCACAACAGCAACCACATCAGGATTTTACCCTGTCTCATACACATCTCTGGCTGAGGCCTCTTTGGGCCTGTTTCCTCTCCCACCCTGAATACAAGCCCAGCTTTTGCTCACTGTTATTATATCTGTGGAATTGTCTTCATTCTCTGAAGGTCATTTCTGCAGATGTTTAACCTCAAATCTTTTTTTCTTACAGCGAGTCCCTGCACTTGTCTTGTATGTTTGTGTTGGGCTGTGCAAGCTTTTAGTTATTGAGGAGCTGAAATTGAGCTAGCAGGGTGAAGAGCCTGACTTGGCTTCTGCTGGAAGTTCCCGTTTGTCCTGATTTCCAATTCAAAGAGACTGAAAGTGTCACTGAACCTTCGGGGGCCTGCAGAATGCTTCCTTTGATGATGTCTGTAAATGTCCTTCCGGAGGTTGGAAGCATCGCTTGGGCAGGGCGGGATTAATTAGCGTGGAGGTGCCTCCTGCAGTCCCCGTGCAGCTTCCTGCTGCCGGCCGGTCGGGGGAGGACAGGCCTGTCGGGCTTGTTTGCAGAGCAGGGCTGCGGCCAGATGGTCGCTCTGGGATCAAGGCGGGAGGGGCCGCCAGGGCTCTGCACTCACCGTGAAATCAGTCTGTAGCTTTGCTTTGATACGTGCTGCTCCTGGGCAGGCCTCTGAGCCTGGGTGGATCTTTCTTAAATGCCATTCCTTTTCCAGTCTTTGGACTAGGCGAACAGGAGGTCTGATCTCTGTCATCTCCCACCCAGTGATGACTGAGCACAGGTCCAGCTGGAGCCAAGCATTGCCCAGACCTAGGGGCTCTGCTTGTCCTGGTGTTTGTCCAGTGGAGTGATTGCAAATATGTTGATGAGGGCTTCTCGGGGAAAACAGTTGGCATCTTGGATATCTGTTCAGCCCTTGTGTGTCTGACCATGGGGGGAAAGCACAGCAAGCTGGTGGGGGTGCATGGGGAGGCGGTGCTGCAGCAGAAGTGAGTGTGGTTGAGGGAGGCTCTAGGCCCATAGCAGGGGGATAGGGACTAAATGGTCTTTAGGGTTCTTTCCAACCCAAAACATTCTCTGAAAAATGAAAGAGCCTGCTCTTGAGCGCAGGTAGTAGCTTGAAATGGAATGACCTTTGAGGAGTCCTTGTGATGCTCCCTGGACTTGTTACGAGGGCAGGGGTGGCTGTTCCTGTGCAAATGCAGAGGTGTGTTATTGTGATAGTGGGACAGCTGGTAACAGGTGATTTGTGCTTCTTGATTCTTGAAAAGCACACCAGGTAAAGAGAGTGCTGCAAAGGAGCTCATGGTCACATGGGGTGCAGGGACAAACAGGAGGACAGCAGGTCCTCGGGGGGGGGGGGGAAGGTCTGACCTGAGTGAAACCATCTACAAATGTCTGTTTCCCTTTTTACCTTGTGCTGCAGCATAGAGGAACAGTGTGGAATACCCAGTCTGGAGGCTTGGAAGGGAAATTAAATGGGAGAGTGACTGTTTATGGTCAGAGAGCCCTTCTCACCCCAGTGTCATGCAATTTGTACTCCTCCTCTTTGCACTGGAGGTGAAAATACAGTGAGGGAGACCCAAAGAGTGGCTTGGCTTACAGAGACAGACAGCTCAAATCCTCTAATCCTGTTTGATGCATCCTGTTTGCCTGCAAAGCCCGAGGTCTCACCGATCCATGCATGATCCCTGCCATGTGTATTCTTTGGTTGGGCCTGTAGCCCTTGGGTGAATTATATCCCCCTGGGAAGCACACATATCACATCTGGGCTTAGTCTAACAGGCACACATTTCCCAACTGAAATCCCAATGCTCCTAGAGAATTGCCCTGTCCATTTTTCTCTCTGGTGAAATGGCTGCAGAGCTCATCACTGTGGCCTCAGCATTATCTTACAGAAGAGATGAGGATTTTGCTCTAGAGCCAGGAGCTGCTCATATTTGGATAGTGAAACATGAAGGTGCTTCCTTCTGCTATGCAGCATTATTAATCTTATACAATCATTTGGAAGCAAGACATCCCTGCCCTAAGGGGAGTGTACAACAGGTCTTGAAAATGAGATCACATTTCTAGTGTGTAAATCCCTGAAGCTTGTGCTGTTCAGTAGAAGTGTGTCCTGATGGTTTTTTGGGTTTTTTTGGGTTTTTTTTTTTTTTTTGTTTGTTTGGTTGGGGTTTTTTTTCTTCCTTTGTGAGCTGTAGGAGATGGGGACTGTTAAGGTTACAGGAATGACCAACCTAATTATGCACTTCTGGAATGTTGTAACAGAAGATTGTTTATAATTGAATTTCTGGGCTTTGCACTGTTGGAAGGAACGTTTCTGTTCTGTAGAAGTCTTTCCTCTTGATAATTGAACTAAACAGAGGAGATAATCTTACTTTTTTTCATCTGCTCTACTAACTTTGCATCTTTTTAGTGTGAAATTGTCAATGCTCAGTTGTCTTCTCAATCTCTGCATGTCCCCTCGTTTTCATCCTGACCATCAAGCTGTCCACCCTGCTTGAGAGGTCCCCATCCCTACATCCCTTCTTGGTACTGACCCCTCTGATGCCAGATTCAGCTTTTGTATTTGCCACCACATCTGTTATTTCTTCTCTCTGAGTATCCTCCCTGCTGCAAGCCCTTAGATAGGCAAGCTGGAGGACAGGGCTGCCAGAGACAAGCAGTAATTGTGTTGAGCTTCAGTCTGCCTCCAAATCTGGAGTTCAAATCCTGTGAAACCCTTTGTCCACGCCTCTTGGATTTCTTCTCTCGCTGGGCTTGTATTACTCCATCAGAGTTCTTCGCAGGGACCTTGCTGTGGCTAGCGGATGCTGCTCAGGAGAGACCAGAGCTGGCTGAAGCTAGAAACTCCCTTGTATCCGCAGCCTCAGCCAGGCTGGAGGCCACCGAGGGGAAACGAGCAGGCTGGAACACAGCAGCTGCGCTGGTGCTGTGTGCGCAGCCGGGTCTGACACAGCGCAGCCGTCTCCGCAGCTTGGGGTTTATGGCCTCCTTTCTCTCCTGTGCACGCTCTCTTGTTCCCCACCTTCCCTTCATTCCTAGGACATGACTCTGTGATATAAAATACCCTCTAATTTCGTGAGCCGGGCTGGAACTCCCCGGAGAAGGCAGCGTCTGCCTGCCTATTCCTCACCCGCCTCTGCATCCATGTTCAGGCTGCCAGCTGCTCCCGCCGGCAAGGCAGCGGGAGGGAAACTGGGAGCGTGGCATCTTCCCAGGCCGTGGGGAGAGGGTCTGCTGGCTCCAAAGGAGGAGCTGGTGGGAGGGTAGGGATGGAGCCAGGGTTGGAGCTGGGTTTCCTTTGCTGCCCTCCCTGCTGCCGGGGTTGTCCCATCCCCTCCCCCAGCTGCATGGGAGCAGATGTGCTGCTTGTGTCAGCCCTGGCAGCCCCCTCCGCACACCCCAGCCGGGCTCCTGCGTAGCCAGAGCCACGTCCCCTCCTCCTCTTCTTCCTCCTCCTCCTCCCCCCGGCTTGGCCCCGTGTCACTGGGGATGGCGGTGGAATCATCCGCCCACTCGGCCTGCCTCCCCTGTAACCCTCCCTCCCTCCTTCCTCCCTCCCGCAGGTCTCTTTGTTGGAAAATTCAAGGCAGATGAGTGCCGGGGAGCGCTGGGCCTGCGGGCCAGGCACTGAGCTGCAGCTTGGCCTCGACATGTCTGCTGGTCCCAGAATGGGAAGGGGGCTGGTGAATGCCTGACTGCGGGCTCATACCCTGGGAGGGCAGCAGCACCGTGGGTCCTGGACTCGCACTCGCCTGGGCAAGGCTCGGGTTGCCTCCCCATAGAAGGGTTTTTTCCTGGCCACCATTTTTGCTGTGTTGTACCCAGCCCTCAGCAGAATATGGGAACATTCAAAACCTGACAGTAAACTAAGAGCAGTCCCTCTGAAATCAGCCTTCGGCAGATGTTTTCCCTGGGCTCTGGTGGCTCCAGCCAAAAGGAAAAGCTTGGTGAAAACTGAGAGAGCCTGAACTCCTTCTGGGTCTGCTCTTTCAGGATTCCCGGGCTCAGACCCCATCAGGTGGGGGCAGTTCCCAGCACATTCACAGGATGGTTTTCCCTGCCAGCACATCCACGGGACAGTTTCATCTCATGGCTGCCTCCCCGTTCTGCACAGAGCAGAAACGTGGCACTGCTCACAGCTCCCCCAGAGGCTGCTTGCTCGATGGCTTCTGACGTGTGAACCTGCGGTCGTGTCCGTGCGAGAAGTGTGACTGGAAGAGTGGTGAGAGGTGGGAGGAGGAAGGCTGCAGCTCGGGCTGAGGCTGGAAAGGAATGGAGGAGGAAGGCTGCAGTTCAGGCTGAGGCTGGAAAGGAATGCAGGGCACGAATAGCTGGGATGGTGTGAGGGGTGACAGATGTGAGCAGCACTGCAGAGATATTCCTGCTCGGCATGTGCCTGACTCCAGCACTATCAGTTTTTGCTCTGTAGAGTCTAAATATATAATCCATTGTGCTCTGGCATCTGGGTGATAAACAGTGATAAATAATGTAGTGGCTGGGGGAGGAGGGAGAAAACTGCTCCGGGGTGGAGCTGACCCCTGGGATGTCTGGGGCAGCCACAGGGTAATAAGAGTGAGGAGGGACCAGCTCTCAGGACAGAGGGAGCTTGTTCTCCATCAGGCATTGCAGCTGAGGCTGAATGGGCGGGTCTTGGGGTTGGTTTCCTCTGTCCCCACTGAAAGTGGAATAGTTGACTTGTGCTGAGCAGTTGGTCACTTTGACCCAGCAAATATATCACCCTGTCCCTTCACCCACAGGCAGGGCTCTGTGTCCCTGAGCAGGCGGCATGTAGCACTGAAAATTGGCTCTGCCTGAAGTTCTCTCTAGGAATTGGATGCAGTCCAGGCTGCTGGCGACAGTATGAATGGATGCTAGTGCAGCCAGGGCAGGGTGCATGTGTGTGTGCGCTTGGAAGTGAGAAGACAACAACTTGCCTGCATTGGAAAGGGCTGGTGTGGGCACCGGAGAGGGGACTGCCTGTATTTGACATTCATATGGGCTGCAGGGGCTTTGGGCAGAGGCTGGCACAGAACATGCTGAAGAAGCATTAAGCTAGCAGGGTTTTAATCCGTCGTCACTGCTCCTTTCCTGCTTTTCCTGCTTCTCCATCTGTGCAAGAGGAATTAACACACATCCTGGGAGTGGATTAGACTGCTCAAACCATGACCTCCTCATCTGTGCCTTCTGGGGACGGGTAGCCTTTGTGCAGTCTTTTTGCTGGCTCTCCAGTTTTGTCAGGGATTGTGAGTGCCAGCTGCCAGCAAAGGCCTGGCGACGTGCTGCCTTTCACCCCGTGGGACAGCCCTTTGCAGGGCATGTGTGACACCAGTGCAACCAGTGGGGCTGGCAGGGTGGAGCGAGCCTGCTCCCCAGGTTTAGGCTTCCAGCACTGTTCATTTGCCTTTTGCTCATGCCTTGTGAGTGTTGGCAAGCCTTGTGTCCTGTTTTCAGGGACAGTTGGGGCAGCTGTTGGCACACCAGGGAGTGCAGCCAGGAGCCCACAGCACCTGTTTCTCCAAGCCCCAGTGTGCTGCGACTTGATGGCACTCTGGGGCAATGGGTCACAGCTCCGTGTCCCACCTTTGCATCCTCTTCGATTCTCCGTGAGTTGGGGACTGGCTTGGGAACCCTTCAGAGCTGTTGACAGGATTCCACTTCTGAGTAGTATTAGATATTTATAATCTACTTACTTTTAATACATAATTTCTCTTGGTTTCACATTCTTGACTTTGTTCTTTTTCTGTTGTATTCCCCCCTTCCTCCACATAATTTATTTACTATTTAGTTACTGCGTCTTTTAAGCACAATATGTGTCAAGCTACCTTAGATATAGCTTGGAAGGGGGAACATAGTATCACAAACTAATTGTAATATATCTTTGTATTAAATAAGAGTGCTTAAAATGTTGTCATTGGGTAGAAAAGGAAATGAGCTTGTTAAAGCCTATTTTGGTATTTGATTTATCAAAGATAGTAGTAATAAAACCTTCCGAACTTGCAAGTTGTTTTGATTGCAGATTCTCTATGGAAAAAGTATTTAGGGGTCCAGAAAACTGATTTATTTTTTTTTTAAACTCCTGGGAAAAAACAAAGTTAATGCTTCTTTCACTGTGAAGGCTGATAATAATGTAGCTGTTGTGTAATGCAGGGACATGACACTATGGCACAACTATAAAGCTTGAAATGATGTTGAAATATTATGTATGTAATTAAAAAGCAACAGTACCATTTGGTAGGCAGCATGTTTAACGTATTTCACTTTCATCTATTAGAAATCTCTGGCATAGTTTGTGATTCTTTCAGATCGTTCTAAAGAGGCTTGAATTATGTATTTCTTTAGAAACAAACAAACTGCTGGAAATATGTCTGCTGGAAATACAGTACAGCAGAAACAGTCTGGGAGGTTGCTGGAGTATATGGAAGAACTTCCTGATACAGCAGGTGAGGGAACCAGCTGGGGAAGGCACCCACTGGACCTGTTGTTTGTGAACAGAGGAGAACTGGTGGGTGATGTGATGGCTGGAGGCTGTCTTGTGCACACCAATAAAAACATAAGAGTTTTTGATTCTCAGAGAAGTCAGGAGAGGGGGGCAGCAGAACTGACACCTTGGACTTGCAGAGGGCAGACTTTGGCCTGATTAGGGACTTGGTTGACAGAATCCTTTGAGAGGCAGTTCTGAAGGGCAAAGGATTCCAGGAAGGCTGGACTTTCTTCAAGAAGGAAATCTAAAAGATGGAGGAGCAGGCCATCCCTATGTGCTGAAAGACAAGCCAGTGGGGAATAAGAATGGCCTGGCTGAGCAGGGAGCTTTGGCTCAAACTCAGGGAAAAAAAAGTATCTTACCTTTGGAAGAAAGGGGAGGCAGTTCAGGAGTGCGACAAGGATGTTGTGAGGTTATGCAGGGAGAGCTAGAAGGGCCAAAGCCCAACTAGGACTTAACTGGCTACTCCTGTAAAAGACAATTAAAGTGTTTTTACAAATAATGTCAGCAACGAAAGGCGGGCTAAGGAGAATGTCCACCTCTTATTGGATGTGGGGGAAACAGTGACAAAGGATGAGGAAATGGCTGGGGTATTTAATGTCTTCTTTGCCTCAGTCTTTAATAGCAAGAATGGCTACTCTCAGGGTGCCCAGCCCCCTGAGCTGGGGGACAGGGATAGGGAACAGAATGAAGCCCATGTAATCCAAGAGGAAATGGTCAGCAGCCTGCTATGCCACTTAGACACACAAAAGTCTGTGGGGTCAGATGGGATCCACCCAAGGATCCTGGGGGAGCTGGTGGAAATGCTCACTCTGTCATTTACCAGCAGTCCTGGTCAACCAGGGAGGTCCCAGTTTACTGGAAGTTGGCAGAGATGCCCATCTACAAGGAGGGCCAGGATGAGAATCCAAGGGAACTACACGCTGTCAGCCTGACCTCAGTGCCAGGGAAGGTCATGGAGCAGATTATCTTCAGTGCCATCATGGGGCATGTACAGAACAGCCAGACAATCAGACCCATCTGGCACGGGTTTAGGAAAGGCAGGTCCTGCTTGACCAACTTGATCTCCTGTGACAATGTGGTACGGTTAGTGGATGAAGGAAAGGCTGTGGTTGTTATCTACCTGGGCTTTAGGAAAGCCTTTGACACTATTTCCCACAGCATTATCCAGGAGAAATTGGCTGCTCATGGCTTGGACATTTGGTATTGGACAAGTGCCCTGTTCCCTGGATAAAAAACTGGATGGCTGGGCTCAGGAAGTTGTCAGGAATGGAGCTACATCCATTGGCTGCTCACAGTGGTGTTCCCCAGGGCTCAGTACTGGGGCCAGTCCTATTTAATACCTTTATCAGTGATCTAGTCGTGGGGATTGAGGGCACACTCAGTTCACAGATGACTAAGTTGGGTGGGAGTGTTGATGTGCTAGAGGGTAGGACGGCTCTGCAGAGAGATCTGGACAGTCTGGATCAACAGGTCAAGGCCAATTGTATGAGGCTGGACAAAGCCAAGTGCTGGGTCCTGCACCTGGGTTGCAACAACCCCACTCAGCTCTGCAGGCTGGGAGAAGGCAGCCTGGAAAGCTGCCTGGTGGGAAAGGACCTGGGAATGCTGGTTGACAATGGCTGAACATGAGGCAGTGTGTGCTCAGGTGGCCAAGAAAGTCAATGGCATCCTGGCTTGTGTCAGCAGGAGTGTGGCCAGCAGGACCAGGGCAGTGACACTCCCCTGTACTTGGGACTGGTGAGGTCACACCTTGAACCCTGTGTTCAGTTTTGGGCCCCTCACTACAAGACAGACATTGAGGTGCTGGAAGCATGTCCAGAAAAGGGCAGCAGAACTGGAGAAGGGTCTGAAGAACAAATTCTGTGAGGAGCAGCTGAGGGAGCGGGGTGTTTAGTCTGAAGGAAAGGAGGGGGAACCTTATCACTCTCTACAACTCCCTAAAGGAAGGTTGTAGCCGGGTGGTGATTGGTCTCTTTTCCCAAATAGGAAGTGACAGGACAAGAGGAAATGGCCTCAAGTTGTACCAGGGAGGTTTAGATTGGACATTATGAACATTTCTTCACCAAAAGGGTTGTCAAGCAGTGAAACAGGCTGCCCAGGGGAATGGTGGAGTTGCCATCCCTGGAGGACAATTCTATGATTTTATGATATGCAGCTGAATTTTAGTATTACTGATAAAAATGTGAACTGGGGGATGAAACAGCTGCATGCACACAGAAAGGCTGTTCTGCCTTTGGCTTCTCTTCAGGCTGCCAGTCACTGCTGTGGGCATAGGAACCTGTGGCCTGACAGCAGGAGAAAGCTGCCAGTCCTCTCCTGCTCCATCTCCAAACCTGGGCTGCCTGTTGCTGTGTGCAAGTACCCATCTGGGAAAGTCTCCTTTTCCTTTGAAGTCCTGAATCCAGCTCTGACTCCCTCCTCTCCCCTCTGCAGGGTGGTGAAAGAAGAGATCTCGGATGACAATGCCAAGCTCCCCTGCTTCAACGGCCGGGTGGTGTCGTGGGTAAGCAAGCCCCTTGCTTCAGTATCTCTCAGTCTGTTTGTGCCCTCTCTGAAAAACACCATTGGATTTGGAGTGCAAGTAAGGCACGGGGACTGCTCGGTACTCTTGGTGTGCTGGCTGCTCATGAAGCCGATGAGCCGGATCCTCACGCTCCAGTTCCTCAGCTGGAGAGGGAGCTCCATGATGCTGAGTCCCCTGTGCCAGGGAAGATGCAGGATACCTCTATGAAGAGCTCATGGTAACTGATGCCTGGCAGAGATCATGGTCGTGGCCTGTCCACAGCATAACCCCTGTGCCCCTATGGCAGGGTCAGCTTTCCAAGGAAAGTCCTGCTCCAGTGACTGGCGCAGAAAGCTTAAGTGACTTTAGTGCTGTTGAAGCGGACTGGATTTGACTGCCCTGAAGACTAAAGGTACTGCCTGGGCAGCTGCAGGACAAGCTTTTCCCTCAGTGCCATGCCATGCACATGCTCTGTTCCCTGCCCGCATGCTTCCCTCTGTCCCCCTGGGGACCCTCCATTAGTGGGGGGAGAGTCTCCACAGCCCATCATCCAGGTTTCCCTAGCTGCAGTTTGTGCTGATGGGGGTGTCTGAATCTACACCAGTAGCAGAGCCAAGACTCAAGTGCCTTTTTCCAGAGGCCTTTAAGCAGACCCTGAACATTAAAAATCCTCAGCAAATCAGGCTAGGTCAGACGTAATTCTGCTTCTGTCCCTGCACCAAACAGTGACGGGGTGGGCAGGTACCCCACGGCCGACACGGCTGCCGCTGGGATTCCAGCCAGGGGAGCAGGGTGCAGGCTGGAGCAGGGAGGAAAGGCTGTGCTGGGCTCCCGCACAAAGAGCCGGGCCGGGCGCCTGCCGTCCTCCCTCTAGCGGTTATCCAGGCCCTTCGGAAAACAGCCTGTGTCCGGCTCTTGGCCACCGCACATTCCTCTGCATCCATCCCGCTGCTGCTGCATCTGCCCCAAGATGTCTCCCCACCCCACCCTTTCCAGCTGCTTTTTGCTTTCACCTGCCCTTTGGGGAGTCCCGGGGTCTCTAAATCCGTTCCAGTGCTACTTTTTTATCTGGTGTGCTTTTTCTTGCAATACATTTATCCATGCAGTTGCTGACTGTCCTTCTAGGGGCTCTCTGGTTGTTCAGTGTGAGTGGCACAGATCTGGTGTGGGTCTGTCTGCCGTGACCTCCGTGCTGCTGCTCTGCTGGGCTGGATCTTTGCAGGGAACTTGTGCCCAGAGTGAGCATCACTACCAGCTCCTGTGCATGGAGGGTAATGGCAGTCCCAGAGGCCTTTGTGCACCTGATGATCCTTTTTTCAATCTCTGCTGAGAGTCCCCTAGTCCATGGGTGGTTTGGGGGGAGAAGGGAGCACTTGCTTTGGTGCTTCTGACAGACAGGCTGGGATGAGGCTATTTTAGGAACTCAGTACTAATTTTAGCAACAGGGAAAGACTGGGGCTTGAATCCAAGTGAGTATTTCCTGACAGTGTAAGAGGCAGGAAAAGTGCAGGATGGTTATCAAAACCTTCCTGGGAGGAAATCCCAGCCTTGGGAGTGCTAGAGGAAGACAGCATCAATCCTGCCTGCTTGGGAACACCCCCTCAACTGTCCTCACTGCTGTTTGGCAGCTGCCTGTGGCTAGTTCACTCTGCCCAGATCTATTTGCTTGATGCTGCCTTGAAATTTTTAACCATAAAGTGTTATATGACCTTTCCCTAGGCAATGCTGGCCACTTCCAGCATCTTTTCTACCCTGTGCTCCCGGGCAGTGGCTACCAGAGCAGGGATGTGGTCCCTCAGGGAGGGGGAATGTGTCCTGGGAAGACAAGTCACCAGGAAGGTGCCAGGATTAAAGCCAGGCATGTGTCTGGGGCTTGCTGGAGGGAGCAAAGCTGACCTGAGTGTGTGACAAGAGCTGGTTAGACAGTTGTGAGAGCAGGAGCCATTGGGCTTGTCCTGGGGCTTGTGGGACGGGCTCTGCAGCTTTTGACACCCGAGGCTGCTCTCTGCCCTGTCTGCTGCTGGGCTCTGGCTTTTACAAGGCTGCCCTGTCTTCCTTGCCCCAGCTACATCCCTGTCTCTGTTACCAATGTCTCTGGCAATAGACCTCTCATCTACTACCTTAATGATGATCTGTGGGGTCCATCCTCCCCTTATGAGAATTTCCTCAGTTCCTGAAGGTGGGCAGGGCAGAGCTCTTTAATGGGCTGTGCCTGTAGCATCTGAGTTGGCATCTGCTCTTGGCTCCATGCAGATGTGGTTCCCTCACCAGCAAGCAGTAGTGCTGCCTCTGCATTTACACTGGGTATTATGGTTTGGACAGCAGCTGTCAGCTTTTTTCCAGCCTATGTTTCATGTTTCTTCTGTCCTGAGCAACAGTGGGTATCTCTCACCTCTGTAAGATCCTTTCTGGACCCTGTCACCTGTGCTCCGACGGTCCCTGAATGCCTCTGTCAAGGAAGAGGATTTTTGTTGCTTTCTTACTGGCCCTGTTGGGATTAGCCCAGTTCATTACAGCTTGAAAGTAAGGGAGAGTGCAGATCTGGACAGGGAGCAATATTGGGGAGCAGCTCATTTTGGGCTATCTGCCCTCTGTTTAATTCCACTGGCGAGCCCATGGCTCCTGGGTGAGGCTCCAGCTCATTCCCTGAGCCCTGAAATTGGTGGTTTATTATACAGCCAGAATCACAGATGGTGTGCCTGGACTGCCCCACAGCATTGACTGGTATAAATAATCTCTGGGATTTAACCCTTTCATGAATTTCTGCACTGAGGAATCCATTGAGCATCTCAGAGATTGGCTGAAGGTTGCGCTCAAGCCAATAACCTGAATACGGCCTGAAAGTTTGCAAAGTACCTATGGAAGCCAGAAAAAGAGTCTGTTTCAAGAGTCTATTTCAAAGCCAGCCTCGGCCCTCAGCTCTGTTACCCTCAGCTTTCGAGGGCTGGGCAGGTGAAAGTCCTGCTGGGTCCCTCAGCTTGAAGGCAGAAGTGTAAAGGCTGCCAGAACTGAGGAAAGCAATGACTTGTAACTGCTTTTTCCAATGTGAGAACTAGGGGAATCCAGTCCCTGCTGCAGGATGTGTGCTTAAGTTTACCTGAGTGTGTGGTGTGTGGGTGTGCAGGTGTTATCAGAGTGTCCAAGCATGGCTGTTCGCCCACCCGGGCTTCACTGCTGGGTCAGGAATTCCTGAGCCACAAATAGCCAGTGTCTGGGAAGGCCTTGAGGGGGAATGTTGCTACATGCTTGGCCTGTTCCATACCTGCTCCTGGGCATCTGCTGTTGTCAGCTGCCAGAGATGAGATCCTGGGCCAGGCAGGCTTTTGGCCAGCTCCTTGGCCACTCTTGTAAATGTTTTCTCAGTTTCCTTTCCTGTCTCTCATCCCTCCAGCTGGTGTCTGCAGAGGGTTCCCATTCAGATGCTGGCTCAGTCTGTGCCGATAACCAGACAGAGCTGCCACCCTCCATGGAGCGCACAGGAGGAATTGGAGACTCCAGGCCCCCCTCTTTCCAGTAAGTTACGTGGACATCTGTTCTGGTTTCCAAGGGACACATGGTGTGTTTGCTGTAATCCAGACCAGTATCCCAGACCAGGCTGGGACACTCTTACCCAAATTGTCAGGGATGACAAGCCAGCAGGAGGGGAGGAGAGAGGGGCTGGGAGCAGATTTGAAGTGGAGTGCATTATTCAACAAACAAGGGCATGCTGAAAATAGTACATGGAAAGAGCCAGCACAGCATTCCCAGTCCTTTGCCCTGCATTCATAGGTGTGCTGTGGTTGTTCTGACCCCCAAGAAGGTCAGAAGGAGACGGCTGATAGCTGGAATCTTGTGTTAGTCAAGCCAGAGGTATAGAGAGCCTTGTCAAGCTGTTCCCTGTTGAACATATTTGTTGCTTTTATCTCATCACAGCCCTAACACTGGGGGGAGTCGGGAGAACTTGGACAATGAGACAGAGACAGACTCGGTGGTGTCATCGCAGAGGGAGCGACCTCGTCGGACAGATGGGCCTGAGCATGGTGAGTGTTGGTAACATGGTGAGAGCTCTGCAGGGCATGGCTGGGGCATGGTGGCAGCACCAGCTCCAGGCTTGGGGCAGCTTTCTCTGCTCTGCAGAACCGTCCCTGCTAAGTAACACTATTTTATGGCTTTTCAAAGGTCGACAGCCTCACATTGGAGGCAGGAGCTAACACCTGTATTATGTCAGAGCTTGGTGTTGAACCCTTTGGGGTCAAAGGAGATACCTCCTGTAGAAGCTCCAAGAGCAGAAGACAGTTGTGCCTTTGTCTTCTTAGCTGAGAAGCAGTGTGCTTTAGCCTTGCCATTCTTGCTGCTCCTTGCTCTACCAAGGAAACAGCTGCAAGTCTTCCACAAGTTTAGCAGCATTGTTCTCCTGGCCTGTCAGTCTCTTCTCTATCCTGTAGTGATAGAAGAGGTATCCCATAGAAGATGGATCTGATCCCAGGGTAGACTGGGGGTTAGCTGGCCCTTGATAGGTTTGACTGATGGCCAGATTGGTTCTGAGGAGGTTGCATGAGCCCTGCAGAGGGAAAAGGTTTGTGCCAGGCCCACTGAGCCCTGTCTTTTCACAGCACCCAGGGTGAATGGGACAGTGAAGGGAGAGCGGCGCCGAGACCTGGGGGGTTATGAGAGCTCCTCCACGCTCATGAGCAGCGAGCTGGAGACCACCAGCTTCTTCGATTCAGATGAAGATGACTCCACCAGCAGGTAGGAGATCTTGGGTCTTGGGGAGACACTAACTTCCCCCTCACTCCCCGTACAGAGAGATGCCTTTGCAGTGCACAGTAGTCCTGGGCTCAGACGTGCTTCTGTCTCACCTAGAAGCCCCCTCTGCCATTGTCTCTCCCCCATGTGCATGTTCTCCCCTCTGCCTCTGCAGTCCTCTATTCCCTGCGCTATTTCCGTGGTTCTCTTGCTGCCAGAGTTACCACTATAGCAGCAGAAGAGCTGACTCTTCCTTTTGCCTGCAGGTTTAGCAGTTCAACAGAGCAAAGCAGTGCTTCCCGTCTAATGAGGAGGCACAAGCGACGCCGGCGGAAACAGAAGGCTCCACGCATTGAACGGGTACCCAGGGAGGGGCTGGGCATCCTGGGGAGGATAGGGCAGGTCAGGGTAGGCACTCAGGGATTCAGCTGTTTTTTGCTTTGGGCATAACTTGGAATGGATGTCCAAGTACTGAGACTTCAAAAAGTGCTGTGAACCTTTTCCAAGCTAATGTAGGCTCAAGAGCTGGGACCACAGGCTTTGTCCTGGCTGAAGGGAGGTCATAAGAACCATGGCTGATGTTCTCTGGCTCTGCAAAGCTCCCAGCATAAGACTGGAGTTGTGGGTGGTGGCTGTGGTGCCACAAGGAGGGGCAGGAAGAAAAGGACAAGTGGAGGAAGCTGGGGCTGGGAATGTTACTGAGGCACAGGAGGACATCTCGTGTTTTGCTTACGTTGCAGTCATCGTCCTTCAGCAGCATCACAGACTCCACCATGTCCCTGAACATCATCACAGTCACGCTGAATATGGGTGAGTGGGAGGTGTGCATGGATCCTGCAGTCCTTCCAGAGCAAGACTGGGTTATGGAGAGAGCTGTGGAGGGGGCAAAGAGAACACATGGGGGAGGAGTGAGGAAATGGATTATATAGGAGATTGGCTTCTCTTGTAACAATGGTCAAACAAGTGTTTGTGTCCCAGGACATCTCTCTGGGACAGGGGTTCAAATCACTATCATTAGTACGTGGTTTTTCTGAGGTTAGGTGTGCTTGTGCGTGCTGCTTTGGGGTGACTTACTTCTTTCTCTTTCTGTCTCTGCAGAGAAATACAACTTTCTGGGCATTTCTATTGTGGGACAGAGCAATGAGCGTGGGGATGGAGGCATTTACATTGGCTCTATCATGAAGGGAGGTGCTGTGGCAGCTGATGGCAGAATTGAGCCAGGAGACATGCTCTTGCAGGTACTTCACGCCCACATATCTCCATCTTTGGGCCTGGGAAAGCAGTAATAAAAGACCCAGAAGCCTCCTTGAGAACTTTGGCAGGCTAAACCCAGGAAGCTGTGCTTGGAAGAGGGAAGCTGAGTCACTGCTGAGCTGAATGGGGAGCTCAGCCTCTGGTCACATCTTTGGGACTCACCTCTTTGTGTTGTTTGCAGGTAAATGACATCAACTTTGAGAACATGAGCAACGATGATGCTGTGCGGGTGCTGAGGGAGATTGTGCACAAGCCAGGGTAAGTACTTGGGTTGTTCCTTCCATCCAGGGACATCTGCACAGTGTGTGCTTGGGGTGTGTGAATTGTATCTTCCAGCCACCTCTGCTGTGCCTCTGCAGAAGCTCAGAACTTAGGGTTTTGGTGTTGCTTTGATTCCTGTGTTTTCATGCCCAATGCAAGAATGGCAGCCAATGGAATTGCGGGGAATTGGGGTCTGTGCCCCTTTTTTTGTAGGGATGCTGTGTCACTGCTCATTTCAAGGCTTGGAAGGCAGTTGGACTGGATGACCTTTAAACGTCCTTTCCAAAACAAACTGTGCTGTGATTCTCTGATTTTATTCGGGTCATCAGCAACCCTCAGCTGGGTCACATCATTTTGTTCATGTCACTAGGGAAACCCATAGCTGGAGGGGAGCAAGGTCACTTTACTGCAGCTTCTCCCTGTCTCACAGGACAGAGCCAGCACACAGCATCCACCCACCACGCAGGGGTTTGTGCGACTGTACTCTTTCTAACTCTCACCCTTTTCTTGCAGGCCCATCACCCTGACAGTGGCCAAGTGCTGGGACCCCAGCCCACGGGGCTGCTTCTCGTTACCCAGGAGTAAGTGGATAGCTGACCCACCCTTAGCGATGGTGCCCAGCTCATGTGAGAGCCCTGCCTTAAGCACTTACTTGGTTGTTGTCTTGTTCCTCCCCTGTGTGTGAGACTCCATGGGACACTGAATTGGGGTTTGATGGGGTTTCAGCTCTCCTTTTAGGAGGCTGCTATGTCCTATTGTCAGACCAAAATGCCCATAAGCCCAGCCCTCCTTCCCACATCACGCTGGGGACGCGTATCACTGGGGCAGGGAGGTCACTTGCTCGGGGCGCCAGAGGAAAGAGAAACCCCCCTTAAGCCATAGGGGGATCTCTCCCTCTGCACCTCTCCTGCTGACCCTCCCTCTCTTCTTTCTCTCCCAGTTGCTCCCCAGCGGATCTGGGCTGGGCCAGACTCTCCATGCTCCGATCCGGGTGAGTCCCGGCAAATACTGGGGATGGAATGGGCTCTGCTTTGTCCCTGTCCCTCCCCAGAGGTTGTTTTGATGAGGTGATCATTTCTTACAACTACTGACTGACTCTTTCTTCCCTGCAGGTGAGCCCATCCGGCCCATCGACCCGGCAGCCTGGGTGTCTCACACAGCAGCGATGACTGGCACCTACCCAGCGTACGGTATGAGTCCATCCATGAGCACAATCACTTCCACCAGCTCCTCCATCACCAGCTCCATCCCAGAGACCGAACGTAAGTCCTTCTGCCTCCGTGCTGCACCCGCTGCACGGCCTCCTCGCCTTCACTGTGCTGTGAAGGGAGCAATACATCTGCCTGGGGACAGCTGGGGTGGGCCAGATCTGCCTGTCAAGGGACTGGGAGGGAGGCAGCTCTTGCAGGCTGGCACTTGGATCAGAGAGAATTCTGCCTGGGAGAATTAATATCCCATTTTTCAGCCTTCTATGTGAGGAGAGTAGAGGAGCCTGGGTGCAATGAGGAGCTGTGGCAGGTGCAGAGGAAAGGCTCAGACAGTCAGGAGCTGGCTGCTGAGAATGTGGAACCAGAGCGATTCAGCATGTCCCTGGAGCAACTGAGAGCTCCTCCCAGACAGCAGATAGAGCAGGGTAGAGGAGGCAGGTGAGAGTGAAGAGCTTTGTGGTGGGACAGGGTCCTGCTGAACATAGGCCCCTTGGTTGTTTTCTGAAGGTTTGGGATGATTTGGTATATAGAGCCCTGAAGCAAGAGTTTGGAGAGCTTGGGTGGGGCAACAAGCCAGAAGTTTGTTGTAAATTTGTAACTCTTGTCTGGGCTTTGCCCAAGAGGAAATGGGAAGGATAACATGGGAAGGCTGGAAGGGCGGTTACACAACATGTACCCCAAGGCTGTCTGCGATGTATTGTTCCCTGGCCCATTCCTCCCGTGTGTGATGCTTCCATGTGGCCCTCTTGTCTCTTCTGTCCTCTCTCACCTCTGCCTACCTTCCTTCATCCACACCACAGGCCTCGATGACTTTCACCTGTCCATCCACAGTGACATGGCCACCATTGTTAAAGCCATGGCCTCACCAGAGTCAGGCCTCGAGGTGCGTGACCGCATGTGGCTGAAGATCACCATCCCCAATGCCTTCATTGGTAAGAGACTGTGCTGCCTGCAGCAAAGGCAGGGACTGGGGAATGGGTGGCCCATTTTCAAGCTGATGTCCAAGGAAGCATCTTTGTCACCATAAACAAACTGTTGACTAGGCAAGAGTCACAAATTGAACCTTTTGGCCCACTTAGTCTTTGCTCCAGTGTGGCTCACTGCCTCACTACCTCTCTCTTGCCAAATTTAACTCTGTATTTGGTGGCAGGTTCGGATGTGGTAGATTGGCTCTATCACCACGTGGAGGGCTTTACAGACCGCCGTGAGTCCCGCAAATATGCCAGCAATCTGCTGAAGGCTGGCTACATCCGACACACCGTGAACAAGATCACCTTCTCAGAGCAGTGCTATTACATCTTCGGAGACCTCTGTGGAAGTACGGCTCTTGGCGTGGGTGGGAGGGAGTAGTGGTCCTGCAGAACCCTGCTGACACCATGGGGGCACACCTAGAGCCTCTGCCATCAGCCTGGGCCCCTTGTTTACAGACCCTGTTAAGTGAGCAGTGAAAAATATCTCAGCTCCCTTGTCCTGCTGCTGAGGTAGTGAAGTTGGAAGCAGCATTGACAGTGTCACCTACTGTGTGATCTTTTCTCCTGGACAGTCATAGCAGGCAGTCTTTACTGAATGTCTCCAGGCTCTGAATTTCAGTGCTGGCAAAGGGTTGATGCTCAGGCAACTGAGTTCTGCTCAAATAAGAGGGATGGGGGAAGGAATTGGCAGGGTGAGCTATAGCTCTGATGTGGTCCTTTTCCACCAAGCTGGTCTCTGTATTAGAGTGGCAGCTTGGGCTCCCACAGCCTGGCAGTTGTTCAGCCAGGAAGCACAAATGGTGGCATTGACTAGCAGAGAGAGTGCCAATTTCTTGTGTCTCCTTGCATATCCCATCCTTGTCCATCAGCAAGAATGGACAGAAAGCTGCTTCACCACACATGGTTGCTTTTCTGCTTGGATTAACCCGTGTTCTCTGCTTTCTTGCAGACATGGC
Organism: Petroica traversi; assembly: GCA_025920805.1. Taxonomy (NCBI): domain Eukaryota; kingdom Metazoa; phylum Chordata; class Aves; order Passeriformes; family Petroicidae; genus Petroica; species Petroica traversi. The sequence continues at coordinate 9,565,808 of JAHLSL010000045.1, forward strand.
TAATCTGTCTCTTCATGACCATGATGGCTCCAGCGGTGCCTCTGATCAGGACACTTTGGCTCCGCTCCCCCACCCAGGAGCTGCACCCTGGCCTATGGCCTTCCCATATCAGTATCCACCACCTCATCCATACAACCCCCATCCCGGCTTCCCTGACCCAGGCTACAGCTACGGAGGGGGCAGTGCAGGCAGTCAGCACAGCGAAGGTGAGTGCAAAGAACTAAAATATGCCTGCAGGTGGGCAGATGTCCTGTTCACTACAGGGAAGCAGCAGGAAAAGGCTGCTTAGGCAAGGCCCTATGTAGGGGAAGGCAGGGTAAAAGCCGTCTCACAAGGGTCACAGGACTCAGTGCTAGAGGAGCATCCATCCGCTCTTCCTGACTTATCCGAGCTGGCTCCTAACCTTGCCTGGTGTGCTTCGCAGGGAGCCGGAGCAGCGGTTCCAATCGCAGTGGCAGCGAGAGGAGGAAGGAGAGAGAGAAGACCGGGGAGTCCAAGTCAGGCGGCAGCGGCAGCGAGTCGGACCACACCACGAGGAGCAGCATGCGGCGC
>JAHLSL010000045.1:9571359-9599602 GCA_025920805.1 Petroica traversi
GTTGGGGGTTGGGGTCTGCAGGCCCGGGTGCGGGGAGGCGGCTGCAGGGCGAGGTGTCCCGGCGGCTGCCCTTGGGAGAGGCGAGGGAGCGCCCTCGGAGCCGGGAGGGAGAGAGGGAAGCGGGGCCGCCCGCGAGGGCTTTCCCTCAGCTTCCTCTGAGGAGGTGCTGGGCGACCCCATCATTCGCTCGTACATTGCTTGTGGCTCGGGGGCTTTATTAACAGCTGTTAATTAGCTGTCTGGCTGGAATACCTGTGTGGCAGCCTTGCGGTGCTGCACCCGGGGAGGGTGGGGACAGGGTCGGGCTGTGTGTGGCACAGGAAGGCCGGCACCGATGCGTCAGGTCAGCCTGAGCAAAGGTTTTTTTCAGTCGGATCGGGCTGGAACTTTACCGAAAATTATTTGCCTGTACTACTGATCCAGACGTGAATTAGCTGGGTCATGGCTTGCACCCTGCTTCCTCCCTGGAAAACCTGCTGAGGCAGAACGCAGCGCTGCTGATGCTGAACAGCTTATTCTGAGGCTTAAAGCAGGCTCCTGTCCAGCAGCTCTTCTAGATGCATTTCCGCATCCATTCTTCCCAGGACTAGGTTTTTGGATTCAGTAAAACTGCAGGAAGCACAGCCTGTGTTTATCACCCGGTGCAGCTGACTTCTCTCCCCACTGGGAAATTATGTGCTTTTCATCTAGTGTTCTCTCCATAAGCTGTGTGAGTCCATGATCTGTTTTCTGCTTGCTTTAGTATGACAAAGCTACTATCAAGTTTTAGCCTCAGGCTGCCAAAATCTGAGCCTGGAACTTGCCCAGATAGGTGAGTCTGGATGGCTTCTGTGGCTTGGAAGTCTCGGTATTGCAGGCTTCTAACTGTATATGGGCTCACGTGGTGTTTGGTTGGGCAACATTTGCTTCAATGCTGTCAGAGCTGTAGCTACTATTTTTTTTTCTACAGTAAAAGCTGTGTGTGTCCTTGTGAGTTTTGCTTGGAGGGACAATCTCAAATCTGAAGAGATGCTGCCAAACTGTCTACTTCCATATTTTTCCTGTCAGACGGGAGGCATCACTCCTCTTCTGTAGGAAATACCATGTTACTGACATCTAGTGACAGAGATACCTGGTGTTCTTTGGGCTGCAGAGTTGCCATGTTCCAGGGAGAGCACTGGCATGTCTTTGAAGGGTATCATGGCCGGCTGCTTCCTCCTCCAGAAAGAGCAAAGTCTTGGCTTTTGGAGAATTCAGTCTTGAGGCTTTGAAGGGTTACATCTTGAGTTCTTTGAAATGCAGGGGACTGGAAATGCATTCTAGTTTGATACTATCTGTTTCCTTTTTTTTTTTTTTGGTGGAGTCACTAAACAAAACAGGCTTTATTAAGAAACTTCCTGTGACCCTAGTTAAACTTTCCTTGCCTCATCTCTGCATCAAGAAAAGGTAAATCCAAGGCTGTCTGTTGCAGCACAGTGTCTTGCACTGGTTTACTAAGCTTATTCTGCTGTAGACCATTAGAGTATTTAAAGGCTGTTCCTGGGGCCAACTGGAAGACGGATGGAAGTGCAGCCTGCGGTGCCAAAATATAATTGGTTTGTAAGGCAGAGTCTGCTTCAGTCCTTTAGTGAGTGACCTACTGAGTCAAAAGTTACTGGCAAGTCATGTATTATTTTGATCTTGGCAGGAGGTCAGCAGCTCAGCTGAAAGCTTGCAGGCAGAGGCACAGAATGTGGGATGCAGTTATCTGCTCTCCAGTAAGAGGAGTGAGAGAAAAGCTGACACATCAGGGCACCTAGGCCATTAGTGGTCTGCAGAATACAAGCTCTTACTCAAACTCCACTCTGTGCTTTTAACCTCTTCTGTTAGAATACGCATAGGAAGCAAATCACTGTTCAGGTTTCTAGCTCAAGAGTAAAAAGCAAGCAGTTCAAACTGACTTTAGAAATGCCTTGGTAGAATGGCTAGAAATAGAAGATGGCATTGGGGCTGTTCGCATGAGGTTGGGCTCCAACTGTGGCGGAGAGGTGTGTTAAGTGCTGTACCTGTGATGTTTTACTGGAGTGAGGGAGCTCCTTGTGTTTCCCTGTGTCAGTATTTATCTCTTGTTACTCTTCAGCCAGCTGCGTGCAGTATGGCACGCAGAAGTGGGCTGTAGGAGGAGAGCATGGTAAGAGAACGTGCTTCTCTTCCTGCCCACTGGTTATGGGGATTTATGGGATTGTGTTTAAAATAGGAACGGTTTCTCTGAAACTGATGGGTTTATCTCAGGAGCTCTTTAGCTCAGGGTATGCCCCTTAAGTAAATTATGCAGCCTATCTTCCCCAGGATGAAGTGGCTCCAGCTGCTCTTGTTTAAAACCAAGTGCAGCCCATGGCGTCCTGGAAAGTGGCTAATGCAGCCCTCTAAGCAAAGCTTAGGTGCTCAGATTAGCTGGTGGGGTGATGGCGTTGTTTTGAGCCTTAAGTCTTTAGGGTTGATAATGGCTAGTGCTGGCTGAAAAGATGGATTTTCCCAACAACTCCAGTTTGCCAGAGCAGCCTGACTAATCCCCCTCCTGCTTCAACTACTGTCACTTGTCCAAGATCATACTGATTTCTGGAATGCAGAAATGGTTGCAGTTGGTGATTTGCCCTCAAGAGCTTCAATACCTCTCCTGATTTCTTCCTGGATGAGAACTCAGCAGCTAATGTACCTTGAACTGCTTAGTTAGATAAGCTCATTAATGCACAGAAGTCTTACTTACTGTTAAATCAGAACCCAAACTGTCTTTTAATAGACTGCTAAAGGGGTTGGTTTCTTTACACCATCTTATTAACTGACTTGTGATTGCTGTTTCCTGAATATGCTCTGTAGATTACAAAAATCAGCCTTCCTGCTTCCATTCAAACTAAGTGATGTCTGTGCTGTAGGAAACTTCCAGCCCCTTAATGGGAGTGACAAAGTCCGGGTAGCTGGGTCTTGGGCTCACTACTGATCAACTTGTGTTTGTTTGTACCCTGTACTTGATGCTGCAGGAAACTCGGTGAAGCTCATGGCATGTCTCAGAGTGGGGTTGTGGCCACAATGGCTCTGCAGGTGAGCAGCAGTCAGTCCTGAGATGTGCTCATCCAGCCTCAGTGGCTTGCTCTGTCAATGGCTGGTTGAAGGCTTATTTTCCCCACCTGTAGTGCCAGACTCTTTTCTGGACAGGTATCTCTGTGGTAAGACTATCACCCACACAGCTGGCTGGGGAAATTAAAGCTGCTCCCAAAATTGACTCCTAAAATGAATGGACAGATGTGCTCACTGGTAAGGTTGCTGGTGCTCCTCAAATCCTGGCACTGTTGGGGTGATAATGTGAAAGTGTAGCTCTGTTTTTACAGCAGCCTAAGAACTGCTGCAGTCACATTGCTCCTGAGCAGTCATTCTTGAGCTGCTGTGTCACCACTGCACCTCTGAAGAGAGGACTCAGAGGATTTGCTGAGCAGATGCCATGAGAGCAAACAGGCCAGGCTCAAGACTTCCTCAGCTTCTGCCCACACTGGACATGGATAAGCTGGCATGGGAGGGTACAGAGAAGTGTATTTGTGCTTTCCTGAGGCAGAAATACCGATATACGCCTAAAAGTTATGGTGACTCTGGCCCCATTAGGCTGTAGGCACATTACTCTGCTAGTGACACATTTCTTCCAGACAGTTCCTCATTCTTTTGGAGCTAGAACAAGTACTTCTTGCCTTCGATGTAAAACTGGAGTTACTGCAGCCATGTTCCTTTTACCACTGAAGAAAACTGACTAAAAATTCACTGTTTTTCCTGCAACAGTTTTGACTAGATCAGCTTGTTTGTTTTTTACTTATGCAAATACATAAAGCACAGAACTGTGTTCCAAAGTTTGTGGTATAGGTTGAAGATAACATTGTCTCTGCTGGCACAGGGGAGGGTTAATGGTCTGGTGTCATGTGAAAGACCTCAGGTTATGGGGACAAAGGTATTGGAGAAAATCACTCATTTGGATATCTGTGAATCTAGGATTTATGCTACAATTCAGCTTGGATTTAGGCTACAATTCAGCTTAGTCTTCCATACCCTAACAAACAAGTGACTGATACTGCAGTTGTGTCTTACTGCTGATGTGATGCTCTGACTTCTCAAGAAGAGAGACCATGGGAGGCTGCACTGAGCAGAAACTACAGCATTGGTACTGTGTGCTGTGGTGGTTCTGAAGGAGTTGCTGCAAAAACAAACAAACAGCTGCAGAGTGAACAGACTGTGCTGGTTAGTTGATTCCTTACATGTGCCTTGTTTAGTCTATGAAAGCTCCATGCTGCATGTTGTTCATTTTTCTACAGTTATTATAGGTGAGAATTGATGAAGAGGAAATGGAAAATGAAGGCTGAGCTCTCACGTGCTGCAGGAAGGGAGCTGCTGTATCTCCACTTGATTAATGCAGGTTTAGTGCATCATCGAACTAGGTAGCTCCCACTCCAGCCACTTTTTGCATCCCACAATATGTGAAACTGACAGTGCAGCAGCAGGATCCTGCTGCCTGAGCTTGTGCTCCTGACTTCACCCATGTATTCCAAGTGGGTGGCACACTGAAAGGATGAAGTCTGACTTTTGGAGAACCACCTGTTTTTCGATCAGATCTAATAAACAGAGCATTTTCCATCTATGATAGAATCAGTGGACAAAAAGCACGTTTTCAGATGCTGTGCTTTGTTGTGTCTTTATCTTTCTCTGGACTCCCTTGGTTATGATCTGCAGCTCCCCTGCTGCTGACAGATTTCTGGGGCTTCATCCAGTATGTCCTGGTGGTGTGAGAGAGGGGTGCTTGTTGCACATCCCCTGTGCAGTGGGAGCACTGATACATGATTTGAGGCAATGTGCGTGATTCCTAGGAAAGTGAATGTTACCGTGTCAGTCATTGCAGGCCCAGCTAATCCTGCTGCTTTTCTGTTATGTAATTACTGAGGTGCATTAAAATCTTCATCCCAGCCTTAGTTTTTATACATGTACTTTTTTTTTTCTTGTAGCTGGCTGTCTTAATGCTGTAACTTTGCCACAATTGCTCTAAAAGTATATTTTAATGCTCTCATTTTCATTTGAGTAAAAAGCCATTCTGAAAAGTTGTTTCCATGTCATCTTAACTCCTGGTGGATATATAAGCATGTATATAAGTATGTGGTCTGTCTGCAATGTTCTTCATGCTCCTTTTCTATTTATGGGTTGAAATGGAAGTGTATGGGAATGTGAGCACTTGGCAGGAGGGTGGCCTTAGGTATTTGTAGGAGCTGCATTCAGATGTTACATCAACCCCAGTAGCTGCTTGAAGAATGTGGAGTGTATTGGGATAGGGCTGTTGTTCCTAAATTAAGGTGATTACTCACCAACTGGTGTGAATTCAGCATACATGTGGATCATCCCTGTACCTTAACTAGAATAAATCCATCCATACTCTAAGTAGAAAACAGGGCTGTAGCTACCAGTGTGGAGCAGGTTGCCATATGTTCTAGCTAGTGAAACAGAAGGAGTGGAGCTGCAAAACCCTGAAAACGCAGTTGATGGATCATTAATCCAAAGATTTCAGCTAGAGTCGTCTTGGTTTCCAGGCACTTGGTGTTAAACAGTTGAAGAAGTGGTGGGATTTGCTTTTAAGCTGTGTCTGACAGTGAGATACAAGGCTGGGGAAGCTCAGAAGCAGTGTAAAGCAAGCTCCATAGAAAAGGCTGACTGTGGAGGGGAGCAGAATGAGTCATTGAAAGCTGATTGAGCAATGCTTTCTGAGTCATGTTGCTAATGCACAGGGAGCAGATGAACCCATCTCCTGTACTGGATTTTTTTATTCTGAGTCCTTCTGATTCCAGCAGCCATGAGTCATTGAATGTCAGTCTCAAATTAATTTCAACCCTCTTCCCTTCTTGGATCTTTTACTTCCAGAGTTGATCTGTAAAGAAAACTAGTAATTATTTTAAATTATGTGGAAGATTGTACTATGTCTGAACTGTACCACTAAAATCCTCATTCTAGTTACAATGTAACCTTGAAATAGTTGAAAGGAGTATCTGTGAAACTTGAAACACAAAGGAGGATCAAAACAAAGCAGGCTTATTTTCACTGCAGCCACTTCGAGGAGAGCCATTGTCATCTTGAAGAGCCATTCTTCTTGCTGAGCTTTAAGCAACTTTCTTCTGCATTCTGCCCTTTGTATAGCTTTCCTCTCTGTTCATAGATATCTGGGCTACTTATTCCATCTCTTGAGTTTCCAGCTGTGTCGACATGCTTCTATTAGCTGATGGAAGTAATTCTGTTGTGGAGAGGGAATGTAGTCACTCTGATCTTGTGTCTTGAAGAGATGTAATGCAAGGTTTGGGCAGAAGACTGGAATGTTGTCCATGTTCCCAGAACTCCCGTCATGGGCAAGCTTGGTGAAGGCTGACAGAGAGCAACAGTGCATCAAAATGAACTTGCTGTAAATTGTGCTGTCTGTGCTTGTGATGCTTGGAGCACTTCAAGATGCTGAACTGCAGAAGTTGAGCAGACAAGGGAGATCTGCTTATAATTGTATTAAATACCTTGTGTAGTTGAAACGTCCTTGTTCTCTGATGCCATTAGATGGGAGTGCAGCCTGAGGTTTTTACTCCATCTGTCCTTCAGCTACTGCAAAACTCCGATTGATAGCTGGTACAGTTGGGTAAGTCATCTGAAATCCTTTGTAGTCACCATTTTTAGCTCATGTGACTTTGCTGGTACCTGGAAACACTTCACCAATTGTCTGACACAAATCTTTAGGTAAATTGTACTTAAATGTGAATTCAGGTTTAATTTGAGGAGTATCATAACTCGTAAGGAGGCATTCTACTGCTACATGTGAAAGAAATAATGCTCGTGCATATGTCTCAGGTATGCTGCCCTTATAAAACAAACTGTCAGAATGGTCCTGATCCTGTGACCAGATCTGTAGTAGTAGTAAAATTACCAGCTCAGGTGTTAACCAGGGCCTCTCTAGCAGAGAGCAGCCTCCTTCTGACTTTGAGCAAGTTCATTATCAAGTGGTATTGGCAGTGTAGTACAGCCAGCACACATCAGCTGGTTGGTGGTAGATCTCTGCATACTTCTGGTTTGTACCATACAAGAATTTGCAATAAGAGCACTCCCAGTCAGTAGTCGTGGCTGGCAGCGGATGTGTGTAGATATGAGGGTATTCAGAGTAGTAAGGGTAAAGCAGATGAAAGAGATGCAGCTGGGACTACACAATGGCACCCTAAATTCAAGATATATATAATTATACAATGGTGCGTATAGGACGTGTGTGGATGAAGCAGCAAATGCAATTCTGGCTTCACCTGTAGTGCAATTAATCACTTTGAAGACTGAATTCAGTGTGATCCTGGAGTTAGGACAGATGATGAAATAGTTTCTTGCTGAGGTGGTTTGAAAGTGTAAGTGAAATAGTGAGAACCACCAGGAAAAGATCAAAGTGGGCTATGTATCATTATCATATTGTCTGTATCGTGCTTTGCTCACATTTTGAGCAACTTGTGCAGTTTTGTGTTCACTTCCAGAAGCAAAGTGTTCAGAGAAAGACACTGAGCATGGTGAAAGTATAAAGCAATTTTCCTTTGAAGAGCAACTGAATAAGGTGGGAACATCTCACTCTGGAAAAGGTGTGATGGAGTGGAGAAGATATGAAGAATTCTGAGTGGTCTGGAGATAGAGTATGGGGACTAGTTCTTAATTGCTTCTTCCAATACTTGAACTGGAGGCCACTAAACAAAACTGTGAGAAGGAAGAAAAAGGATGCTTAAAACAAAAAAGAGGGTGTTTTGTACAGTCATAAAAAATTGTAGTGCGGTTTGTTGGTTGCTAATAACAGTTGGGATGCTGCTAATAAGAGGAAGCTGGGCAAATATTTTTTAAGAGATCCATCAAGAGTTCTAAAATAAGCAAGCTATTGCAGGAGGTTCTCCTGTTTTTCTCTCCTGCAGGAGAGTGTTTTTTTACCTGACTGTCCCTTTGTTGGCAACATGGGAGACAAGACACTGAGCAGTAGCTTTGCAATATGAACCAATGCAGATCTTAAATGTGCCACGGAAGGTGGAACCAGGAGTGAACTTTACATGGGCAGTCTGAAGCTTGAGCTCATCTCCTGGTCTGTTTTGTATAAGGAAAAAGCCTAGCATTTCATTGCATTGATGAAGAGTTTTAAAGGCTAAAAACCTTTGAATCATGGTTGACTCTCTATCTAACATGCTTTAACTAACATGTAAGATGAGGAAGGAGTTTACTCTGCTGCCTGATACTGTGATGCAATTAAAAATGCTGATTTTTTTGCCTATAACTACAGCAAAGCTGTTACAGAATATGTTCTAACCTAACATATGAGAAAGCATAGCATTATTATTTCAGTCAACATTTAAAGTTTATAGATCTTCCCAAGAGAAGACTTTTAATTTCCAACGCAAAACTTGATCAGCAATCTCCTACATGTTTTACAGTAATGCAGTAAAGATTTAAATCAAGGCTTTTTTCATAAAGCAATTGGCTTGTCATGCTGGCAAAAGGCTTTGTCTTGTATATGCTGCATGTCTGATCCTGTTGCTCATCAAAGCAGACATTTCCTTTATACTAAAAATAGTGAAACAAATAACTTAAGCAGCATTAAAACCCAAGAGGGAGATTATTTTTTTTTAAGACTAGGATGTGCTTTCTAGGATTCTTCTGGAAAGGGTTTGTAGGATTCTTATGATCCAGCTTTGACCAGTTGCGTAAGCTTCCAGGAAGCTGCTCTATACAATGCAAGTCTTGAAGAGAATGCAGGAACTCATCACCTTTGATTACAACTGTCCATATCTGAGTGTGGAAGCCAGCACTGTAGCAGTCAGAAAACACATGCTTGTTTCTTATCAGGAGTGAAAAAACTAGTAAATTGGAAAGAATTTTCTAGAACTGACAACAAGTTGCTTTCCCTGTCAATGTTTCTCATTTTTTTCATTGTTTTAGCCTGTGTGAATGACCTTGCAAATGTTTCAGCATCTGCCTATCTTGTTGGGCAGCTGTGTTCAATTCTCCATGTTTTGGGTTTCAGCCCTGCATGTTACCTCTCCATGGCCTTTTCATGCCTGTTAGGGCTGTGTGTGCTTTGTGTAAGTAGTTGGGAGTCACTACATAAATCTGAGAAATTTGGTTTGTTTTCTGCTGTGGGGATGCTGATGTTGCTGCCCATGCAGTTTGTAGCCTTGGTCATGAAACAGAGAGCAGTCACAAAAGACTTTTCCCACTCTGACTATATGGGAATCTTGGAGCTGCATATGTCTTAGTAGGTTTGGTTACAGACACCTGTCCTGGAATTAAATACTTGTATCCTAAAGTTATAAAGTGTTGCCGTTGGGAATGGAAGAAAAGCATATTTGAAAAGCTTTTCTGTGCTAGATGCAGTCTCAGACATGAAAATATGTTGGTGCCAGTACCACAGGAAGCCACTGACAAGTGGCAGGAGGCAGCCTGTTAGTACCCAGAGATACTTGACCAGCAGAATGTGGTAATAAAAGCCAGAAAGCTCACTACTGAGCTTTGGGAAAGCTGCTTATCTCTTTCAATTTTGACTTAACAACTGACTTTTGGGCTCTTTTTTTCCCTTATAATAAGCAGAAGCAGCCATCTGGAAGCTGAAGACCTATAGCAGAGAAGTATAAGTAGTGTTATTCTTTAATAACTCACTAATGTAGCTAAAAATGTTGGTGTAAAGACTTAGGAAATTTAAAGCTTCTTTTTTGTCTTGCTGAAATTAAAAGTAGTGGCTGCTCTATAAACCTTGGTTTAGCATGGAACTCATATCTGCAGTTATTCCTTCAGGTGGGCAGCTTCTGTAGTTTATTGGGTGTAACTTCTAGAGGATACATTACTCCTGATAATCCAGAAGTCCTTTAGTCCCTCTGATGGGTGTATTGGTTTTATATTCTTTTTTTTTCCTGACCTTTGAGATGATCCAAGGCTGGGTCACAGTAACTTTGTCATTGCAGTGTTCCTGAGCAGACACATATCAGTTCACTGTCAGCATGTGTCTCTAGGCTGGCCTCTCCCTATCCTTTTCACGCAGCCCAGACTAGTGGGTGTAGGCCACCCATCCAACCAGCAGTGTGGAGATGGTTGTTATCTATTGCTCTGCAGGGCCCAAGCTGAGCAGCACCTGTGTGATCACCCCAAGGCCTGCCCTGTCACAGCTGCAGTTCTCTTCTTGGGACTAAGCCAACCAAGCAGTTGCTGCTGTGGGTATTTTGGCTTTGACCTAAATCAATGGAGTACATAAGACTCCAGGAACGGGATCTGGTGAAGTAGCTGTATATTTTAAAAAGTGTATCAGTAATGTCTGCCAGCTTTGTAGCTCTCTCTAAAGCAATCTTCCTTAGAGGAAACAGAAAATTAACCGTTTAGGAGGGTAACTTCTGAGGGACTATCTCTCAGTTCAAGTGTGTCATGATTGTGACCTCCCACTCCAGTGGTACCAAATGGCTCTCAGTTTGAATTCTGAAGTGTGACTCAATATGGCTGCTGGGGATTAGCAAAGGCTCTTAAGCTGATGTGTAAAAACTATGGAAATATGGTAATAAATGGAGGTGTGCTTGATGCTAGGACCCTCCTGTCATGTGGTGATAGGCTTGGTGACATGTAGGACATTTGTGTGAACTGCATGCAGAAAGACTTATGAATTGAGTCTGATTTGTATCTCAGTCATTAGGAGCATAGACACTTTATAGGAGAGGTAAAGGGTCTTGGATTTGCTTGTAGTTCCAGCCTGTATTTTTTTCTCACATTCAAGGGGTATTTTTTGGATACTTGTCCTTGAGGCTTAATCTGTCCATGCTGATTTTTGGAATGAGAGAAGTAAGACAATTTCTATTTCAGTGCCAGTTTTAAGCTTTAGTCCTGGCTGCAGATTGTTTCTGTACAGCCTACTTATATATGCCCTTTCTTGTTTCAGGTATTAAGCAACATGGGAAGTGAAGACTAAAGTTCCATCATGATCGGAGGCTTGTTCATCTATAATCACAAAGGAGAGGTTTTAATCTCTCGTGTCTACCGGGATGACATCGGGTAAGTGCTTCTGTTGCATCCCCAGTCTTTGCATTTTTGTCTCATTTTGGTGCAGTAAACAACCCAGAGCTGCTTTGTTCTGCATTAGCTGTGCATGCATGTAAGACTGCAACTCAACTTGCTGCTCTAGGCTTAGCTTAGAAAAAAGAAGTTTAAGCCCTGGTCACCTACAGTAAAGGATGGCCTGCAGCCAAACCTGGGGCTTTCTTTTGGATGGTGGAGATCTGGCCATTATTCCAAATGCTTCAGCAACATGGACTGCCACTGTGGGAGCCTACCTCACTGTAATTGATAAAACTTTACAGGAGCAGTAATGTGAGAACTGTCTGCCACACACTATAGACAGGGCTCTGAATTAGTTACAGGCCCTGCTGTCTAACATCGAGTACAGGCATGCAGGAGACTTGTGGCAACCATAACTGTACACCTACAGCTGGCTTTGTGTCCCCCAGCTTTGTATGGCAGCCTTGTGTGAAAAGCTTACATTCACTAATGTAGCTTTAACTAAAGTTGTGGGAAGCCTTGAAAACCTTTGGTAGATTGTAGGTGTCTTGTTGCACTTCCCACAAGTGTTATGATGCTCACTTAGACAGGATCTGTGTGACCCTAAGGATGCTAGTTCCCAGAAGGTGTCTTGCTAAAAATGTGGTGTCTTGTAGGCAGTGGATAGTGCTGTAGGGAACCATAAATTATGCTGCTGCTTGGGCTGAAAACCTTAAATTTAAGGGTTTTGTGCACAACAGTACTCTTCCTAGTGGGTATTTTCATTAGTGTCAGGCATTAGGTGGAAGTTAGTAATTAAGTTGGCAGAGTTAAGACAGAGCTAGCGGAAGCAGAGCTGTGGTAGGTGCTAATTCAGAGTTGAGTGAGAAAGAGCCTTCAGGCCAATTTAAGAAAAAGTTTTACCAGGTTGCCTAGTGGTAGGATGTGCTGTAAAATAATTTGTTGCTGTAAATTACAAAAAACTGTCAAGCCAGTCTGCCTTCAGACTGCTCTGGTCTGAAGGGTATGTCCCTTCTGGTTATGGATTGTCTAGAGGAGGTTAAAAGTTGAGGTAGAGCTAGTAGCTAGTCAAGGCTTGTACTGTTTCATTGAGTGAGTAGTCAACAGAGTGTCTGTAATGAGGCTTCACCTAATGAGCTTTTAAGTCTCTTGGCTTGTTCCAGGTCAGCTAAGGCAAAGTAGCTGTTCTAAGGTCGACTGAGTTATTCCAGGACTTCCACACATATCTGAGCCAAGGAAGCATTGTATTTCTCAAGCAGAAAGATGGTGACTGTGATGTTTTGCCTCTTTTCAACTGTACAAATTCTAATCAGTCTTCAGTACTTGTTATCTGAAGCTCTTCAGAGCAATTTGTATGACAGGACTGACTTTGTAAATCTGGTATCACAGTGAATGAGCCAAGCCAGTCTGAATTATAGGTAACTTTCGAGAATGTTTCAGGTGGGGGCTAGGGAAACTTTCACTGCAGTTTCTGGAAAAAATATTATTTTGTGGTTTGTAAACTTGAAACAATTACAAGATTGTTCTCAAATTATGTTTATTCAAATAAGCCTTTTGATTCAAATGGTATTATGGCTGTAGAGATAAGCAAACTGGGGAGCAAAGTAGGTCTTTTTGACGTGATCTTCTGTTGCTTTTTATCTTGGCTCATTTCTCTTAAAAAGTGAGTGCCTTATTCTAAGTATGTGATAAAGTACTTCCTGCTGGCTGGCCAGACAAAGCGAGAAAATGGGATTTCCTGCCTGATCCTATCTTTACTTTTTAATTTGCCAAAGTGACAAAAATATTCCAGTGTTTTCTCTAGGACTCGAGGAGTTGGTCTTCCCTTCAGTGAAATCATCCGTTCAGTTCTTGTGAAAGTGTCAGTCTTGTGACTTAGGTGGAGCTGGTGTTGGCTGTTAACTGAGCTTGCTCCCCACTGTGCTGGATTTCTTCTCAAACAGGCCTTCATTGCTGGTTTGGAATTTTTTAAAACATGTAGCCTTACAGAAAAAGTTGTTATGAAATGGCTAAGTCTCATCCTGTGGTGTAATCAAGAAACTGAGAGTCCTTCCATTTCCTAGTCTGAACATTAGCATTAATGCCAGGTCTACTTAAAACTTTTAATATCCTAACCTTCACTGGGAGGTAGGGAAAGGAATAGCCATGATACTGTAGCTTATACTCAACTCTGTAGGAGTTCTGTCTCTAACCAAACAACTGAATGATAGATTTCTACCATACTATACTGTTCTTAGTTCCTAAGCAGTGGTTCTGAAGTGCTGAGAGCTGAACCCACCCTGCTTGTTGGGAGGTAGTTGAATAGGAAATGAGATAACTGCTCCCTGTCTTCATGAGTCACAGACCCATAAAGACTCCTTAGTCTTGGCCATTGCCTTTGGCATTCTGAAGCCTCAGCTTCTCAGTTGGGAGATACTAAAGGTCATCTGTGGTTATGAGAATACCTCCCCTTGCATAGTTTAAGGGCCTTAAAAAGCACATACCAGCTCAGATGTAATGACCAAAGTGACAAACAATGAGGATATAGCCTTCATTTGACTTTGTTAAAGGCAGAAGTACTACAAAACTTGAACTTTCTTTGCTTGCAACTTAGAATGGCTTTGGTGCATGTAGCGCATCTGTCTGTACAGCAGCTAGCTGCATGTGTAAGCAGCCTTATTTTAAAAAAGGCAAATCACCATGTTTTTAATTCAGGATACTGTGGAGGGTTCTGCTGTAAGTTTTGAGTGCCTTGTTCTTCAGTGACTTGGTCGTTGGGGAACCTACCTGCATTTAAGAATGCAGCTGTGTAATAAAACTTAAGCTATTTCAAACTGAGCAGCTTACATGACAAACTGCATGCACTTTAAATGTAATAGGTGTTTGGTTTCTGAGCTCTAATACATCGTGTCAGCTTCGTGGCTCTTGATCTTTAAGGAAAAAGTGCAAGCTGGATAGAGCAGTGTCTGAATCTGCAGGATGTGCCCTATCTCTCCAGATGTGCTCCAGCTCTATCAAACTTGCTGTATTTCCTGTTGGCTGGACCAAACCAGAAAGCATCGACTCAAACACCTTCAAATGAGAAGTTCTGTCATAGAAATTCCCACCCAGACTTGTAGCCCTGTCCTGAGGCAGACTGGGAAGAAGATACCCGATACTCTGCGGTCCCCAGGTGATGCCTCTGATTGAGGCTTTGGGGTTTTTCCACGCCAAGGCCTGCTACCTGTATTAGCAGAGCAGACTGGGTATCACTGGTGTCATACAGGTGCAGCTCACCTGGACTAAATGCCCAGTTAGCCCTAAAGTTCAGCCAAACACGAGTCTGTCCATGCTGACGGCCTGACCATGGCATGTCAGTGTTGTACCTTGCGAGGGCTTCATTGCTGCTGTAGCTTGTTACTGTCCATCCAATACCACCTTGGCCTTTAGTGCCAAGGAGCAGGGGGAGGGGGTGCTGTTTGGTCTCTTCTTATCTCTTTGGATTCATTGTGCCTTGTGTGTGTGTTTCTAACCCTTTCTCTTGTTGCTGTCACTCCTCCTTTCTCCGCTGGCGCCATTTCTGTCCATCCCATCTCATTGGCTGCTGTAGCAATAGGTAAGAGACGCG
Organism: Petroica traversi; assembly: GCA_025920805.1. Taxonomy (NCBI): domain Eukaryota; kingdom Metazoa; phylum Chordata; class Aves; order Passeriformes; family Petroicidae; genus Petroica; species Petroica traversi. The sequence goes on from JAHLSL010000045.1 coordinate 9,586,001, forward strand.
TGGTAGGCCACGACTGGCACTGCACAGTGGGCACCTGGTGTGCTGGCAAAGCCTCCCTGAGCTGAGGCTTCTCCTCTAATGTGCACCAGTCTGGTGACTGGTTCTGGTGCTACTTTTAGTGGGTTAGAACTTGAGGCTGGGAGGGCTAATGCTCCAGAACAAGCTGAATTTTCCATGCAAGGCTTACTGGAGGGGAGGATTTGGGCTTTTAGATACTCCTGTTTTATAGTAGAGTAAATTACTTCAGTGTGGAAAAACCAAAGCAGAAATGAAATATTAATTTAACTCCAACTTGAAACCTTCTGGAGCAATAAAACCTGAGAAGTGTTCAAAAGCCAGAATTTTCCTTATGGGGAAGCGTGTTTACTGATGAAACTTCTACATATGTCCCCAGACCTTCAAGCAGCAAATACTTGCTGTGATAGCATATGTTCCTTTGAACATCCTTTGTTTTCTAACTTGGAGCTGTGTGTTGGATTGTTGACAACCCCAGTGCTTACAAGCATTTGTATGCCTGTATCCTTGCTTGCAAGGATGATACTACTGTCTGCTCTCAAACATGTTCCTGCATAATCAGTACCATGGCCTTGTTGCTGCAGTCAGACCCTGTTCTACAGAGTGTCTGAGAGTATGAGTAATAAAGCACGACTAAATGAGTCTTGGCTTTGTGTGTAGACTGTTGCTTTAAGTTTTGGTCTTGTCATATAAAGCACTTTGGCTTCCTTCCTGTATTCTCAGGATTGGTGGACTTAATTTGGGAAGTGTATTCTGACTTGTAGTTATGGGATAAGGAGACCAGCGTGCAAGAACTGGCACCTAGAATGTCACTTGGGATCTCTGTGTAACGAGGAGGGCTTTTTCCCCTGTTGCTAATGTGTAGACAGTTTGAATCAAAGAGGGCAGCAACCTATGGGTAGCTTGCACAGCACTTTTTCAGCACTGGGCAGAACCCTTGACTGTAAATGGTCCTGGACCATGCAGTACTGCTGGCACGTTGCACTGTGGGGACTCTGAGTCTGGATGCAAGACACCTGTTCTGAAGCAGAGCAGTCTTGAGGTGATGTGTAACTGGAAAGCCAACGGAGATCCTAACCCTCCTGCTGCTTTGAGCCTGCCCTTCAAGGTGTGCGGGGTATGGAGGTGAAGTGGATCCAAGAACTAAAGCTCCCTTCTGGAGTGTCCCTGGGCACTGACATCTCTTGGGTGACCTGGGCAAGTTTTGCTGTTTTTTCCTTGGTCATATGTCTGGGAGCAACTGCCATTGACACCTATCTTGGGAGACTGCAGCTTGCTTTGGGGCAAGAGTGTGAAGGCCTGGGCATCAGAATAGACAATAATTAGGTGTTTGGTCAAAATTGGACTCTTTGAGCCTTAAGTTGCTAATGTGTTTGTTTCCAGCTTTGACAATCAATTGGAGTGCTGTCAAAATTAATAGAAGGGAAAGTTTCTTTGTCATCTTACACCAGATGAAGGTTTGCTTGTCCTTCTGACTACGGTTACACTGTAGTCCAAAGCTCCCTAGAAACAAGTAGCGCTCTCTCTCCTCGAACTTGTGCAGAATTCAGTGTCTAACTCTGCTCAGAGCCTTCACTTGTCCCTCTTAGAGACCCAGGCACCCTTTCTAGGTGAGCTTGGTGTGTAGTTCAGTGACTATAATGGCATAGCAGAGCTGTGCAGCCAGCTGGTTTCACATTTGCTGTGCTGACTTGTCTTTGGTGGTGCTCTCGTAGGCGCAATGCCGTGGATGCCTTCCGCGTCAATGTCATCCACGCACGGCAGCAGGTGCGCTCGCCTGTCACCAACATCGCCCGCACCAGCTTCTTCCACGTCAAGCGCTCCAACATCTGGCTGGCTGCTGTCACCAAGCAGAATGTCAACGCTGCCATGGTCTTCGAGTTTCTCTACAAGATGTGTGACGTGATGACTGCCTACTTCGGGAAGATCAGTGAGGAGAACATCAAGAACAACTTTGTGCTGATCTATGAGCTGCTCGATGGTGAGATGTTTCCCTTACATACTGTGGCATATTGCACTTGGTCATTCCGAAATCTTTAGCTTAATATGATGTAGTAATAATTCTTGAAGTATTTTTAACACGTGTGCCAGAGTTCAAAATTACTTGTTCGGCTTCCAATGCTTTTCACTGCAAATTTCACTTCAAGCCCACAGCCTTATGGTGGTTCCCACCCTGAAATGTTGGGAGCTGTGTACAGCTGAGACAGCTGGTACTGAAGCTCAGTTTCTGAGGGGATCCTGTGTAGATGTCAGGCTTTCCTTACCCCGAGGTGTATAAAGAGAACTGTCAGTAGCACCTCTAAGGTCAGCTAGTGCCCAGGTGGCTCTAGCAGTGTATGGTAGCAGTCACCCCAGGCTGAAGTTGATTGCCCCTAGTAAGTTACCTTTAGGGCTCAATTCTGAACAGAAGGAAATCAATAAAAGCCGACGTGCTCTATCCCAGTCCTACCTCCCCCACTGATAGAGCTCCAAATTTCACCACAGATTAATAATAGTGTCCCTTCAGCTTCTTGTGATATCAGCCTGCTTGTGGAGGTTGCCCTTGAGCTGCCCCTGTTTCACTTAGTGTGAGCACTTTATATTAATTGCATTTTGATGTGTTTTCCAGACAAGGCAGCACACATGTGTGTCCTGGGTTTCTTAGCCAAGGGTCAGAATGACTGTTGTTTTCCCTGTTCCTTCAGGGCAGCTCAAGAGACTGCCTGCTCTGCTTTGGTCAGTCACTGCTGTCTCTTGACAGGCACAGTGAGATCAAACCTCCCAGTGTGGTTTTGCTCAGTATTGTGTTAGTGGTCTTCTTTCCTCTCTAAATCTCTTGGGGTAGTAGGTGTGAACTGTGCTCTGTGTGTAGTTAACATCTGTTTCCCTCCCACACTCATCCTGCAGTGCCACTACGCAGCTGTTGTTTTAGGTTTTGGGTTTCATTATATCTTCATAAGAAGAAAACTTAAAAAAAAAAAGCTGCAAAGATAAAATTGCTGTGGTGTTGCATAAACTCTCTATTTTCCCTTGGATGTTTTTGGAAAAACTCAGTATGCCCTGTGCAGATAGCTAGGTTAGTTGATACTTAGTCACGAGGTGTGGTTGTGTTTAAAAACGGGCAAATTCATCACTTGGACAGCTTTCCATCACCCCTCATTTCTGAAGTATTGTTCTGGGAACTCCGTGTAGCAAGAATGATTGTTTTCTCTTGGTAAGGGATGCTATAGGAACTTATCCAGAAGTTCAATGTGTGAGCATATCAGAGCACTAGTTGACTCTCTCCTTACAGGAACTTAGCACAGTTGGTGTGTTTATGCCTTGTAGCTCTGAACTAACCTTTTACCCTTCTGTAGAAATCCTGGACTTTGGCTATCCTCAGAACTCTGAAACAGGGGCCCTGAAGACTTTCATCACTCAGCAAGGCATCAAGAGTCAGGTAATCAGAGGAATTTGGGGTACAGCATTGCTCTGCTGGTTAATTTTTGCTAAACCTGTTCAAAAGAATATGGTCTTAATTACCTTCTAACCATTTGACCTTATGGAGGGAAGGTGCCTGAACGATAGAGAGCACCTTGGCAGGAGTGTATCTCTGTTCTAGGTGTTGCTGCACTGTGTTACCTCATGTTTCCTGGCACACGATGATATGCAGGAGGAAGGGCCCAGAGCTAGGATAATGTCAGTCCCTTGCATGTAAATGATTGATGGCTTCAGGCTCTCCTCTCTCAGCTTCTGAGAGGATAAACAAATCTACCTGTTGAACCAGAAGTAGCTCTTTTGCATGTGAATCTCACTGAGCAGGCCTGTTCTCCACCAGCCTTCAGTGCTTTAAGCAGTCAGGATTTCCTGCCTGCCTTAAAATGAAGTATTCTTCAGCCTTGTGAATCTTGCTGTTAGTCAGGAAGCTCATGTTGCTCTGTCTCTGCCTGTAAAATCCTTGCAGGTCAGCCTCACTACAGGCTGAGCTTTCTTAATGTTAGACATGAGAATCTCTGTTGTGCTTTTAGCATAGTGTTAACCCTTGCAGCAAAGTTTACATGGTGTTAGAAGATAAAGGATCTGTTAGGAAAAAGATGGTTAGCTGGACTGGTTTGGGGAATGTATTTAAATTAGTTCTAATCCTACTCCATGTACAGCCCTCAGAAGTAGGTTTCCTGTCTTGTAAGCTCATGCTCCACCTCTGAATTCAAAGGAAACTCATACACTGTTTCTCATGTCCCCAAGCAGTATTGTCCACCTTGTCCACCTGACAAGGGCTTATCCTAAAAGTCAGTTCTCCCTGCTGTGTAGCAATGAGTCAGGAAAAAAAGCTGGGAGTACTGAAGCAGTCTGTGGCAGAGTTAAGCTTCAGCCTCAGGTACAAACAAAAGCAAAGGACTAAACAAGAGCCTCCATGGTGACTGTTCTAATTTAGTTTAGCAGAGGTCAGCATCTCTGCAGGCTCTGTTTCAACTCAGTTCATCAGGGCTGATTTCCTGAGAATTCCTGTTTAAACTTTTAATCTGGTAGCAAGACTGACTGCATTTCAAGAGGAGGTGAGAGAGAAGCTGCCCCTGAGCAGCATATTTCCTGCTAGAACAGCAAACTGTTTTGCAACATGGCCAGATGTGAGTGCATTTGGCCTCAGACCCCATCACGAGTCCTGGTGTAAATCTCTGGCCTTCTGTGGTTTGACAGTTTGGGCAGTCAGCACTGAAGATAGCGGAATCAGTTCCTGTTCCTAGAAAAACTCAAAACTTACCACCACCCTCACTTCCTTCCCTTGCTGTTTTTTTGCTTTTGTTGGTTTTAATAAACTCTTGTGCTGTTTGTCTACAAACCACTGTCGCAGCATCATGTTTAATTCAACAATAGGTTTAGTCCTTTCCTTACAAAGAGGAGTTTGGCTTTCAGCTTTACACAAGTAAACAGTTCTTCTACTCATTATTGGAATTTTGTGCAGCCCATTTCAAAAAGCAGAAGTAAACCATTGCAGGGACAGGATGGCAAGGGCACCAGTTGAAACAGTACCTGCCATGTTTCTCTGTCAGCTCTCAACTCTGGTACTTCTAGCTTTCAGCTCCTCACTGACTTAGAGCCAGTTTAGGTACCCAGGACCAAAATCTGGGTCTGAATGGTCTCTCATCTGTGTTCCTTCTCTTTGCTTAGTTCCTGATGATGCTTTCCTTGGGCTTGTGTCCTGAGGAATTTAAGAAGCAAAATCTACTTATGGCAGATTTCCCAAACTGGACTTTTTGTCTTTTTTCTCAATGAAAGATTGGAGGCATACTGAGCTGCTGTGCTCTCAATGCCCTCCCTGTATGGCTACAGTGCTCTTTCCAGGGCAGGTAATCTTGGAATACAAGATCTGCTTTATTCTCTTTGAAAGTGTGTCTGAAACTGCTTGCCAAGGAAATAGCTGTGTGCTCTGGGAATGGAGTCATGTGCCACACACGTTCTAAAAGGTGTTGGTATGCAACATAGTTTTGCTTCCAGTCCCTACACTTGAAGTAGCCCACTACTGACATGGCAGGACTGCAGGCTGTGCTGATGTCCTGTAGCAGAAGTGATGAAGCTGTTGGCTTGGATATCTTCCTCCAACAGAGGCTAACCCTTGCTCTTACAGCTTGAGGTAGCTGTGCTTCTCATACTATTCTCACTCTTAAGATGCTATCTGCATTTGTCCAGACTTCATTAATTAGGCCTACACTATAATTTTCTTCCCTTCCAAGTGATTTCTGGGTATGTGAGTTGGTCAGCTCTTAGTTACAGCGTTCCCCCAAGCCATAGATATTTTTTGGCACTAAAATGCTGGTGTTACTTTATAAAGTGGGCAGAGAGCCACCACCAGCTGGAAGATCCTGGGAAACTTTCTGGTGGCTGGCTATCTTTAGGCTGGTCAACATGATGGCAACTCAGCACAAGGTGGGTATTGGGCCATTTTAGGTGACTTATTTGTGCTCTGGGAAGTACTCACTCCTGAGAAATTCCAGACTCAGGTGCCTTTAGTGTATCCCTTAGGGAATACTCGTGCTGCTGGATGGTCTTAACTTCAGCAGCTGCTTCCAGGTCCATCCAGTCACTTTACAGAGTAAGTTTGGAGTCATGGCACTGGCTCCTGGTTGCAGGAGATGAGAATGACATCACATTATCAATGTCCATTTAGATACAGAGCACTGGGCATTAGATCTACATTTTCCTCTAAAACCTGAACAAAGCATTGAACAAGGCAGATAAGGCAGTGCTTTTTTTGTGGGACAGACAAGAGAGGTACTTTGTCTACTGTATTGAGCACTTATTTAGGCAGTTCCCAGGGGAATAGAAAACTGTCTCTAGATGGCATGATGGGGCTGTGCTTGCTCAGGAACTGCCCATGTCTGTGGCAAGAGCATATGTGAAGCTGAGATCATGTACTGCCACCATGTGGGCCCACTGCAGGGCTGTCGTGGGAGAACCCACTTGGATCTTGTGCAGTTGTTGTGGTGGAAGAGCAGAATTAACAAAGGTATCACTTTATACAGGACCCAAAGTGCCTGATATTTCCCATAGTCTGGGCATCTGTGATGTAGTAAACATTCAGATTTGCATTAGGAACACCAGCATGAGTCTACTCTGCATAGAAACATTATTAGGAGTGGTGTTTTATGTCTCCCTCTGCTCCACCTTGTGTTTGGATTGTCAATAATGGGCCAAGTCTGAAAATTCATTTCACTGCTTGGAGTGCTGAGTTTCCTGCTGGGAGCTAAAGGTCAAAACTCCTCATCTTGTTTGTGCTAATTAGCTACCTAATTAACAAAGAGCTGACCTGCTTTTTTCCTGTCCTCAGGTAGCCTTAAGCCTAATCTGCCTCTCTCTCCCTTCCTCCCTTCTCTTGCTATTGACCTGCTTGCCTGTTAACTCTGTCTACACTGCACTTGCTACTATACACCTGCTTCTTGACTTTCTGCGTGTGACTGGACCCCACCTGTAGCATCAGGTAGGAATCCTCTCTGTGCCTCTCAACACAACCCTTGGTGCTTTTTGGAGGCTTAGAGCCTGGGTGCTGTTAGATGTATGTTAGGTTAGTGTTGGTATGTAACTGATCACTGCAGTTATTAAGAAACAGGCCTTGGGGATTAGCTGTCTTGTGGCCCTGGGGTTTCATGCTGGATGAGGGTGTGGACTGCTACATCAATCCATGTTAAGCTTCTCTGCTTAATATGGATTGATGTGACAGTCTGAGACATGATTTGAATGCCATTGGTGGAGCCCATGCCTCCCTGCATTAAGAGGTAGCCTAATGGACTTGCTAACAAAAAAGAACAACTTTCCCTGCTGTTGCTGTGGCCAATTCTTGGTTAGCCATAGAATTTGATGTTCTGAGGAGGGAATGACCAAATCATGTGAGGTAAGACAGCACTCATATCTAAGTGACAAAAGCATTTATGTGTAATAGATGGTAAGTGTTTGCTCTTAGATTTAGAGCAAGGTTTCTTAGTCTTTGAATTTATTGGGAGGACTTTATGTCTAAGATGTAATTTCTTCTCTTCAGACTAAGGAAGAGCAATCCCAGATCACCAGCCAGGTGACTGGACAGATTGGATGGAGACGTGAAGGAATCAAATACCGTCGCAATGAGCTCTTTCTTGATGTGCTGGAGAGTGTGAATCTCTTAATGTCCCCACAGGGTAAGTAGGAGGTGTTGAGCTGGCATCCTTCTCCTGCTCAGGGTTTGTGAGTGGTGACGCTTGTAAGTGTTCTGAACTGTGGTCTTCTCCAACCAGGTCAGGTTTTGAGTGCCCATGTCTCTGGCAGAGTGGTGATGAAGAGTTACCTGAGTGGAATGCCAGAGTGCAAGTTTGGCATGAATGACAAGATTGTCATTGAAAAACAGGGCAAAGGGACTGCGGATGAAACGGGGAAAAGGTAAGAGGTTTGGACCTGGTGGCCACTTGCCATCAAGGACTCTTATGAAAGGGCAGCCCTTCGTAGCTTTTCTGATCTGACAGACAAAAAGCTGGGATTTTTTCTTCCCCTCAGGTGGCACTGCTAACCTTTGATAGATCAGTTGTCATGCAAGCTACCAGCCTGAGGGCCTCAGCACAGATGGCCTCTCTACAGCTCTTTAAGTATTAAGATTCAATCATAGTTCTAAGTGTAGAGTTCTTGCACCTGGAAACACCTCCCTAAGGTGGATTTTCCTAGAATCTGTATCTCTAGCAGTTCTGCTCAGTGCAGAGACTCTTAATCATAAAAGCAGAGAGTGCTCCCAAGGAATAGTGAAAGAATCCCTCTGCCTGCTTTGCCTGAACTCTTCCCACAAAGAAGAACAGCTGACAAAGTCTGGGGAAGCCCCTCCTGCTGATTACAAGTGATCAGTGGCTGTGTGAGTTGGAATCACATCCTTTATGAGAGCCCAGCCACCCTCCCTCCCAGCTGCACCTCAGTCAGTACCCACATTATGCCTTTTCCAGCTTTCCTGCTTGGGGTGAAGAGATAAAAGCAACAGGACTGCCACTTTCCTCTCACTAACCATTTGCAACTCATACGTATTTCTCTTGGTTGTTTTTTTTTTTGCTGACCCCCAGTGAATTGGGAAGGTAGATAATCTGCTTCAGCTGTGTGTGCACTCTGCTCTCCCCCTGTCTCTTGCTTTGTGTGACTTGTGCATGTAACTTGGATCTCAGACACTTTCCGTGATGGTTCCTATAAATGGACCTGAGCTGCTATTTGCCTTTCCTCTCAGAGCCAAACCAAGAGCTATCGCTTCACTGTCACCTTAAAACCTTTTTTCCTGTATCTGAATTGAGCTAGTAAAATGGATGAGCCTGAGGTGGCTGATGGGCCCAGTGAGGATTTATTCTAGTGAAAATGTCAACTGCTCAGGCCTTGAAGAGTCAGTACACTGTCCCAAAGTTCTTGTGCCAACTGCCTTTGCCAGTAAATACAGTATTTTTTTGAGTTACAGAAGTAAGATGAACAGAGATTCTTGGTAGGTGGTTCTCTAGATGTGATTATCCAGTGGGCATCTCCAGCTTGGAGATGTTACTCTCCAGAAACATTTAGTTACGAGGTGAGCAAAAGGGACAGCTGCTGCCGGTTGCTTTTTGGGATCTAGAATGTGGCAAGGCCAGCCCTGAGAAATGCTGCCTGAGACCTGGCACAGTGCTAGGCAGAGGACTTTCCCAGCTGTTTTCCAAGGAAACAGGAGTTAGTTGGTTAACATTGATTGTCATCTGGGCTACAGATTAGGAAAGACTAACTCCTCCTTTTGAAGCACAAACCACACCACTCGTGGTTGTGTAACTGGACAGCCAGTCAGTCTGGGGTCAGACTGCTTCCCCTTTGTGTAGGTAGTGGTGCTTCCTAGGACAGCTGAACCTGCTGTACTTCTCATGCTATCCTGGCGTATTGGCATGGTTATACTGTTGCTTCCAGCAGTTGAGGCAGCCTAGATACCATAGTGATACACTGCACCTTCTCTACATTGCTGCCTCTTCTGTTGCTCCTGTCTTCTGTCCCTCTCAGTATTGAGGGATTTGGCTGGTCTGGACCTGCATTCTCAGGAATTAGTGCTTGGCACAAGTTCAGGGCTGGCAGGTTAGGCTGGTGCGCCTGCATGGACAGGTGGTAGCTCTTTAGATTTTTAGGAGAGATACAGAGTTGTATGTCACAGTATCATGGTTTTGGCAATTTGGTTCAGAATCAAACCACCTGCTGGCAGTGTGGAAATGAACAACTGTGAAGAGATTTCTGAACAGGAAGGCTCTGAACCTGGCATTTCCTGGCTGAGTGGCAGTGGGATAGCTTTGTGGACAGGAAAGTGTTTTCTCTCCTTTGAACTGTGCTGTGAGAAGACTTGGGCCGGCAGAGTTGTGTTTGCAGTACTTAGTGCAGAGCCAAGTATTGTGTTGCTGGCTATGACAGAAGGGTGCTCTTCTGAACTCTCTCCTCTTTGGGGAGAGGAGGAAGAAAATTATTTTAAACAACCTTCCTGAAATCTGATTTTTGTGGTGGTGAAACAAGGAAAGTCTGAGCCAAGAGGCTGCTGTCCCCTAAATCTCTCCCTGCCTCCCCATTTCCTGGACACCTGCGATGGCAACATGCTCTGTAGAGTAGTTACTGCCTGGACAGACTTTACCTGCACCGAGATACCAGAGCTGCAGCTTGTCCTTCTCTAACTGTGTTTTGTGTTTTTAGCGGCAAACAGTCAATTGCCATTGATGACTGCACTTTCCACCAGTGTGTGAGGCTCAGCAAGTTTGATTCCGAGAGGAGCATCAGCTTCATTCCACCGGATGGAGAATTTGAGCTCATGAGGTACTGTGGGTGGGGGGTGAACAGGTGTTGGCATCTGCTTGCTGCTACAGCAGTGTTGCTGCTGCCAGGCAGACTTGCAGCCCTTGAGCACTTAATAAATACACACATATCACCACTTTTTCAGAGTGGAATCTGTAGGGTGTCCCACAAATCCATCTGTTACAAATGTGGAAGCCCAGCTGTAGTTTGTTTTCTTTCCCACAGCCATAGTGTTGGATTTGGGTTTTCTTGCTTTTGAGCTTGCTCTGTCTCTTTGTTTTTAGTGTCCTTGAACAGGGCTGTTGGCAGGAACCAGATATAAAACTTAAGGCGCTAGAAACCATTGTTGCCCTACAGCAGCACAGATCTTAACTGTTGTTTCCTTCTGGGATGTTTCCCTTTCTGTCTGGTGTTTCTAATCTGTGTGCTGTACTCAGATGCTGTCTCTTAAGGAGAATGATACAGTTTGAGGCCATAAGGGAGTTCACTCCTCCTCAGAGTTCACTGTAGCTTCCATCCCTGCAGATACCGAACCACTAAGGACATTATCCTTCCCTTCCGTGTGATCCCACTGGTGCGGGAGGTGGGTCGGACCAAGCTGGAAGTGAAGGTGGTGATCAAATCAAATTTCAAACCTTCCTTGCTGGCCCAGAAGATAGAGGTAAGAGAAAAAAAACCTGGGGTAACTTATGCCTGGAAATCATGCCTCTAGTTTATGACCATTGCAGTGGAGTCCTCACAGATGAGTCTTCAAGCTTGAACAGGGCTAAAAAAGTGAACTCAGTATCGTTTAGATGTGTGGTGCTACTGTGCTGTGGGAGGGAGCTGCTCTCGAGTAGGGAGATAGAAGCTGTTTTCATTTGCATAGCTGCCTTGGCAGGGGTCTCATTTCATCCCTGAAGCAACTGTTCACTTAATTGCTCAGCCACTGTGAAAATTTCACGTTCTTCTGTCTGCAAGATCTGATGGTATGTCAGACAGGCAGCAGGCTGTGAGCTGTGTAAGACAGGCTAGGGGTCACTTTGCAGCTTAGTCCCCATCTGAGAAGGCTTACTGCTGCAAGGTAGGGCTGTCCAGAGCCTGCTGCAATGCCTGGCATCCCTCCTGAGCTCACCTTCCCAACATTAGCCAGGTTTCCTGCAGCATGGAGATCTCTTCTCTGTTCCTTACTGACTGTTGTGAATTATGAAACTGTGAACCTGTACTTCAAAGAAAGAAACTGAGAGCAAGCCTGGGATGCCTTGCGATAACTGATGTTCTCTGGGCCCTGAGCTGGGAGAGAGAATGCCCAAGGGGTCCAGGACAGACTGTCTGACACTGCCCAGAGTGCTCAGGCTGCAATCTCCTTGCCTCTCTCACCAGACTGTGCCTCTGTGCCTTCCAGGTCCGGATCCCAACACCCCTCAATACCAGCGGAGTGCAAGTCATCTGCATGAAAGGGAAGGCGAAGTACAAGGCCAGTGAGAATGCCATTGTCTGGAAGTAAGTGAGGGTGTTGGGGCTGGGGTGCTGCAGGGGCAGGCCTTGGGGAGGCAGGGTCTGTTTAGTGCTCCTGTCTGCCCTGAGATTATGTAGTGAAGGGGAGAATAAACTCTGGCACCTTCTCACTTCTGGGCTTTCTCCAATAGGATAAAACGTATGGCTGGAATGAAGGAATCCCAGATCAGTGCGGAGATTGAACTGCTGCCCACCAATGATAAGAAGAAGTGGGCTCGGCCTCCCATCTCCATGAACTTCGAGGTGAGTGCCTGTCTGCCTTTCAGAGTGCACCCAACCTTAGAGAAGCTTTGTCAGTCTCTCTTGGGAGTCACACAGGTTTGAGCATTCCCTGCCATGAGCTGATGGGTGAGGTCAGACAGGTGGCAAACCTAATGCAAGAAAATTGCCCTTAGAGCCACAGGAATGTGGCACCATGCATGCAGGGGGTAGGGAAGGGAACAGTGGCTCTTGATGAGCATTTCTAGATGTATTTCCCAGGGGTCCTCTGGCAATTGTGTATGGTGAGCATCCTGCCCCCATTCCAATGCTCTCTGTTGCTTTTCCCTCTCTCAATAGGTCCCATTTGCACCCTCTGGGCTGAAGGTGCGCTACCTGAAAGTCTTTGAGCCAAAGCTGAACTACAGTGACCATGATGTGATAAAATGGGTGAGGTACATCGGCAGGAGTGGGATCTACGAGACCAGATGCTAGCCCCAGCAGGCTGGCAGGCTCCCTCTTCTCCAAGCCATGCTCTGCCTCTCCTCGGTCTTCAGCTACATTCAGAGATGTCTGCCTGGCCCCTCGACGCAGATTGAAAGACCCTGTGGCTCACCCCGGGAGCAGACTCGCCTGCCTGTGTTCAGTTTCCACCCACGCTGCAGATGAAGTTCAGAGCCCAGCCGTGTGCAGGGGTGCAGTCAGCCTCCTGCTCCCCGTCCCAGGGTGGGCAAGGGCTAGTCTAACTCCCATCCTCTCGTGATCTTTCTAGGGAACGTCCACCATTAAACTCCTCTTCTGTTGGTGTCTCACTACTTGCATCATATCCTAGTATTTTTGAAGTTCTTGTGCATATGTACTCGTAGAATAGACCTAAACATAGACTGGACAAATCTGAGTTGAAGTTACCCTGGCTTCTGTACTAGCTATTGCTGTTGTGGTAGATGTTGCTGGCCAGTCTGAGATGTCTGGGGTGGTGAGTTTGTCGGGCCCCCACCACAGGAGATGGTGGTCTCACCAGATCTCACCACCACTTTATTTCTTGCAAAGTCGTCAGTAAAGAGTCCTGCCATGGGAAGGTTTGTGACCAAAAAGGATGAGGGTTTAGGCTCTTGCTGGTGTGTATGTGGGTGGCACAGCATTTCAGGTCCTTGGAGCATTTACCCCTACCCACTGCTGGCTTGAGCCAGTCTGTCCTTTCCAAACAAATTGGAGACATGGCCCCACTGTCCCAGGGAGTGTGGGTCAGCTGATCTCTGACAGGATGTCAGAACAGGGTCTGTCCTCGGGGAATCTCAAATGCAGTAAGGCAGTAAGAGCCCCCTGACCCAGCCTGCCCTCTCCACACTTCTACCAAGTGCTTCTGGGCCATAGGAATGCTGCTGCAACCCACAATCCTGCTTCTGGTAGTGTGGTCTCCATTTTGTACACTTTGTGATTTGTCCAGCTCTGAATCTAATAAAGTATGTAGAATGGAGAAGGCTGCCTGCGCTGCTGTTTGGGACTGGTGCTGCAAGAGCCTGGGCTGTGCCCTGGGCCTGTGCCACGATGTCTTGGGGCTTGCTTGTGCTGCTTCCCCAGCCCGGGGCTGCTTGGGGGCTGGTAGGTGAAAAGGACAAGGGCTGCTTTTGTTTCCAGCTGTGTCAGTGCTGCAGC
>JAHLSL010000045.1:9600002-9612509 GCA_025920805.1 Petroica traversi
GGGGAGGGTGGGGTGGGGGCAGCGGGAGGTGCCACCTGTCGCGACAGCGGCGGGGAGTGCAGCGCCGGCGCCCTATGCCCGCAGGGATCCTGCACGGCAGCGGGGCGGACTTCGAGTCGGTGGACGAGCTGGAGGAGGCGGTGGGCGAGCTGCTGCGGGAGGTGTCGCAGGACACCAAGGACGACGGCGCCATCAGGGAGATCTGCCAGCGCCTCTTCAACACCCTGCAGCTGTAAGGGCACCCGGCGTCCCCTCGCTCGCCCGGCGTCCCCTCACTCACCCAGCTCACCCTCACCCTCCTCCTCTCCGCAGGGATGAGGGCCAAGCCCAGCGCTGCAGCCAGGTGTTGCTGGATGCCCCCATCCAGCTCTCCCAGATCACTGACGGATATGGTGAGTGATGCCCGCGGCTCCCGAGCTGCCCTCAGGGCGCTGGAGCTCGGAAGGGCTCAGCGTTGGGTGTGCTCACCTGACCTTGGCCGGGGGAGCCTCAGGCTCTCCCTCACAGCACGCAGCTCTTTCTCACTCTGCTGCTGAGCTGTGGGCAGCAGCGCCCGCGGGGTAAGCCGAGGTGGAGGTGGAGAGATGCCCTTTGGTCCCCTCATGCTGTCGAGAGGGAGATCAGTCATGCCTGGGCATGGGTGGTCATTAAGGCAGGGCTTGGCAGAGCCTCCCTGCCACACTTGCCCAACCCCACATCTCCTTGCAGGCGACGCCAGCGCAGACCTGCTGCCCGGGCTGCTGCTGAAGAGAGGCCAGACCTCGGTAAGTGAGGGCTGTGCCCTTCCTTGTGGGAGCAGCTGACACGTGAGGCTGCAGGTGCCTGCCCTGCTCCAGTCACCTTGCCCTTGGAGAGCAGCCGAGGCAGGCAGCATCCTGGTTAGGAGTATTGCTGCAGGAGGTACTGCCCCTCCTGTCAGGCTCTCTGTCATTTGGGAGACTCTTGACCTTGGTCTGGTGAAGAGGCTCCACATGAGTTAGCAGCTTATTCATTTGATGACATCTATTTTGCTGTAATTCCTTAGTGACTTCTGACTTTTGTGAGGACCTTTGGCTCCTGCAGCAAGGCTTTGATTGAGGAAATAGGATATCCCTGGATCACATCTTGAATATTCTGTGAGGGGCAAAGCCCTGGGTGATGGCAGGAGAGGGGGGTGTTGCAGCTGGGAAGTTGGCTGAGAGCTGCTGCCAGAAGGTTGTAAGCCCAGCTCTAGAGACAGCTGTAGATTGTTGTGATTTGGGAAATAAGATCAGGAGCAGAGAAGTTTGGAGGTAGTTCTGCTCCATGACCTGAGGAAATCAGGACATCTGTATTGATGGAATGTGTAGCTGCTCAGGAGCAGCCTGGCTTGCTGTCTGTGTTGGATGTGCCAAAGTCTGAGCACGGGTGAGGTGCAGTTGTACGTACACAAAGTAAGGATGGCAGTAGCTGTACAGTGTCTTTGCCAGGCTGATCCCTCACGGAGCTCCCTTTCCATGAGTTAATGTGTTGAGGATGAGAACCCTTGACTTGGAGGCTGAGACCTAACATGATTCCCATATGTCTGAATGGGAGTCTGAAGCAAAAACTGGCAGCTCTGGCTGGTTTTGGCACCAGAGTTGTTGTGGCTGAGTTCACTTTCTGCTCTCGTGTCTGCAACTCAAAAAAGGATCTTCAGAAAAATTGGAGACGATTCAGAGAAGGCCTAGGGAACCTGTCAAGCTTTGGAGGACATGTGTTACTGGGAGATTCAGAAAGTTTGGTATAGTTTACAGAGTTCCTCTGTCTGTAGGTGTGGGGTCACAGCTCTAGAAACAAGACTCTCTTCAGTCTGGCGTTAAAGTCTGTAACGTGCTCTGGTGCCTGCAGAGTTGCCTAGAAATATCTAGGAGTGTTCTTGGTCAGCCACAAATATTTGAGTCGGAGCAGGAATAAGCTGGAGTGGGCTGAAAGCCTGGCCAAGACCAGAAGCCAGGTTAAAACACTTGGCGCCTTCTTGCCTTCAGAGTTAATTAAATGTTTTTGTCTCTTATCCACTGCTCAGGAAGATTTTGTTCCAAACTGGCTGATGTTTAACGTGTTGGGAAGGGAAACACCTCATGGTGCACTTCAAGGAGGGGTGCAGGGTATACCAAAAGAGGCACTAGGATGGCAGGTTGCTGCTGTTGAAGTGACTTGGCTGATCCAAGTTCCTGGAATTACAGAAATTGCCTGTGCAATAGGGTCAGCCAAAACCTCTGCCTTGCTGAGGCAAAACTCGTGCGTGAGCTGTTGATTTAGGACTTCATTCCTGAGGTAGCTTCCTGGCCTGATTAGCCTCCTCAAAATATGCTTGAATCTGTCCCAGTTTCCCTGTCCTTCCTCCCTCCCTTTCTTCCAGGCTTGAGAGGTTGATTGATCTTTTTTCTCCCAGAGCTGGGCTTTTGGGGGTTTTGCTGAAGATGCTCTCTCTACTTTAGACTCTCTGTTCTGTGTCCCAGATGGTGAATGCCAAGAAACTGGAGAAGGCAGAAGCCAGGCTGAAAGCCAAGCAGGACAAGAGGCTGGAGCGGGATTCCCTGAAGTCATCTGGCCCTGTGTGAGTGTGCAGGGCACTTTGAGTGTCCCCATCCCGCTCTGCTGAGCATGGCTGGGACCTGGCTATACCAGAGCTTTCCTGTTGAGCCCCCTCTCTGTGTTCTGCCTGTCTGCAGGGTCCTTGAGGAGGCGTCTGCCAGCCAAGCTTCCAGCAAGAAGGAGACTCGCATGGAGTCATCAGGCAAGAACAAGTCGTACGATGTGCGCATCGAGAACTTCGACGTGTCCTTCGGTGAGCGGTGAGTGCGCTGGGGCGTGGGACAGAGCCTGGCTGGCATTCTGGACTGTGGGGGATTGAGACTGGATTAGAGAGCAGATGAGGAATTACAGAGGGTGTGGCAAGGATCAGGATGCAAGGTGGGCACTGAGCCTGTTGGCTTTAGGCAGGAGAAGCCTGTGATGGTTGCTTGGCTCCAGCTCCGCCTGAAATGCACTGGGGGCAGGTGGCTGTGGGTTGTCCTCTCTCCATGGGACAGTCTGACCAGGGACCTGCCTGTTCCCTTGCCTCAGTGTCCTCCTGACAGGAGCAGACCTGAACCTGGCTTTCGGACGGCGCTATGGGCTGGTGGGCAGGAATGGGCTGGGGAAGACCACACTGCTGAAGATGATCGCCAGCCAGAGCCTGCGCATCCCCTCACACATCAGCATCCTGCACGTGGAGCAGGAGGTGGCAGGGGATGACACACCAGCACTGCAGAGTGTGCTGGAGTGTGACACCACTCGGGAGAGCCTGCTGCGGGAGGAGAGGGACCTGACAGCCAAGATCAGTGCTGGCAGGTGAGGTGGTCCTCTGGATTTCCAGCCCTTCTGTGGCCTCTTGACCATGAGGTCTCATTCAGTGGTGTCTCCATTATGCAGAAGGCTCTGACAGGACTGGGCTGCATCTTGCCCACCGTAGTCCTGCCTGGGGAGATCAGCATCCCCCAGCACTCAGACCCTGACTTGGTGAGTGCCACACACTCCTCTTTTTTTCTGCCCTAGGGGAGAAGGGACAGAAGGTGCTAGACTATCAGAGATCTACGCTAAGCTGGAGGAGATTGAGGCAGACAAGGCCCCAGCAAGGTGAGTCAGCCCTGTGAGCACCACTGTGTGTTAGCATGGCCAGAGCAGTGGTTTGGGGTATGGAAGGGTGATGCTGCAGCCCTGGGATCCAGTGTGTGGAGATGGGGTTTTCCCTGCTGTTCTTCCTGTCTCTTCTCTGTCACTGCTCTGCTGGTTTAGGAGTAGTTGAGCTTTCTGCTGAAGCTGGAGGGATTTTTTTTTGCCCCAAATGGCTTGTTTTGTTACTGCTGCTGCTCTCCAACCTCCCTAGGTTCCTGGTGCCTTGGGGAGCATTTTTGGGATGGTAGTGGTGGTGTGACTCTCTTCCTGGCCAAAGAGATGAAAACTCCTTGCAAATCTCCTGGGACTTCATGTGGATGCTGTGCCCTCCTGGGCTGCATTTCCCAACCAAGTGCTTCTCTTGGGTGTGCAGGGAAGTTTTCCTGTGCCAGAATTGCTTTAAAATATGTACCAGAGTTCCTTGGTGGTTGTGGTTCTGAGACCTCAGACTGTGCTCTGCTCTTGGATGCTGTAGCTGGATTCCAATTCTCTCCCCTTTTCCCCAGGGCATCCGTCATTCTTGCTGGGCTGGGCTTTAATGCAAAGATGCAACAACAGACAACCAAGTAAGTTTCCAAAATCGGGCACTGAGGCAGGGATGGGGCTGGGGAGATGTTCCAAGTGAGCCCCCAGGCACTGTTGTGGCTATAAAGAAGAGCGAGGGTCTATTCTTGCCCATCCAATGTGGGCTCCTGCCCTGGGGATGCCTGTGGTGTCCTGCCACCTTCTTGCTGGACCGCAGATCTTGTGCTGTGCCTGAAATCTCTGCAGGACAAGCTGCCTCTGGGTGACAGCAGAGCCAAAAGAGCCATGGGGGAGCAGGGATCCTGCAGGCAGGCAAACACAGAGTGGTTCTGTGTTGAACTGTAACCCCTCTCTGCATCTTCTCTCCCCAGAGAGTTTTCTGGAGGCTGGAGAATGAGACTGGCCTTAGCCAGAGCCCTGTTTGCCAGGTTGGTGTCCAGGCTTTCATGCTATGGGGTTAAACCTCCTTTTTGTCCGTGCTGTGAGGTGCAGGGGTGCCTCCTGGGGATCCTCTTAACTTAGGCTCTTGTGGGGAGGGACATTGGATGCACTGCAGTGCCTGTGGTGAGACACTCGGCACTCATCCTGTGCTCCTTCTGCTTCTAATACCCATGTCTTGTTTTCCCTAGGCCAGATCTCCTTCTGCTGGATGGTAAGTTGATACTGGGTCCTCCTCTGACACTGCTGGGGCCTGCCTGTGCCTTTCCTGGGTTTGGGAATATGCCATGGCCTTTATCTGCCTGCTCAAAATAGCCCTGTGTGATGACCTGGCCTGGCAGCACAGTTGGCAGCAGTGGCACAGAGAAGTCTGCATGGGCAGCAGCTCTCACTGTGCTCAGCTGAGCCTTGCCCTGTGCCCCAGCCAGGTGGTCTGCATGTCATCCTGCCCCAAGTTTTGTTCCCTTTCCCTTGCCAGTCCCTGGAATGCACCTTGGCTGCCAGTCTGTGCTGGGGGAGGTTCCTTCACTGCAGAGAATGCCCAGGTTGGGTAGGGAATCTGGGTGAGGTGCTGCTGTGGGGCACCAGAGTCTAGGTACTCATGTGGAGTGGGGGGAGCATCCCTGCCTGAGCCTCAGCCCCCATGCACACACCACATCACACCCTACACGAGTCCCCTGAGCTGGATGGGGAAGGCTCCCACTCAGGCTCTCTTCCTCCCCAGTGCAGACCACTAGGCTTTCCTATGTGAAAGAAATGCAATCCAGCCATCCCTCCTGACCTCAGTGCCTTTTCCCTTTCCCTCAGAGCCAACGAACATGCTGGATGTGAGAGCAATTTTGTGGCTGGAGACCTACCTACAGGTAAGGGGTGGCAGAAGGCCTCGATACAAAGAAAGGGTGAAGGATGGACATGTCCTCACCTCCCTGGGTGGTGGCACCGACCCCTGTGCTCTGGCTTGGTGGTGCACAGGCCTCCATCTTGCTGTCTCCTCCAGACCTGGCAGTCGACCATCCTCGTGGTGTCCCACGACAGGAACTTCCTGAACGCGGTGGCCACGGACATCATCCACCTGCACTCCCAGAGGCTGGACATGTACCGTGGGGACTTTGAGAACTTCATGAAGACCAAGGAGGAGCGGCTGAAGAACCAGCAGCGAGAGTATGAAGCCCAGCAGCAGTACCGTGAGCACATCCAGGTACTGGGAGAAGCCCGTGGAGCTGGGGCATTCTTCTCCCAGCCTTGTCCCTTTCTCTCTGCCTTAGTGGTTGTGTTGCTGTGGGTTTGGCAGTGGTGACTGACCCTGAAGGGGACTTGAGGCTCTCTGATGCTTTTCTCTCTCGTAGGTTTTCATTGACCGCTTTCGCTACAACGCCAACCGGGCATCCCAAGTCCAGAGCAAGCTCAAGCTGTTGGAGAAGCTGTGAGTGCCTGTCCTGCTCCTCTCTGGAGGTGGGAAAAGGCCATTGCTCATGGGAAGAAATGGAGGTTCCCAGGGTACCTGGCAGATACAGTTGTGGGTTGGGCTTTTTGGGTGCTTGTCTCTGGTCCAGAGGCTTTGGTTATGATGAAGTATCACAGAGCTAAAGACTCTGCCTGGGTTTCTGGTGTGGGAGCAGACCCACAGTGCAGAGCACCTTGGTTATATATCTCTTCTTCTTGTAGTCCAGTGCTGAAACCTGTGGACAAGGAATCTGAGGTGATCATCAAGTAAGTGTCCCCTGAGCCATTGTTTGGAGGGCACCTGGCTCCGTTTCTGACATGAGCTTCTCCAGGGACCTGTCCCAGCTGGGACAACCACACATTTGTGTGGGCCAGCTTTACTCTGACAGAGAGCCCAGACAGGTCCCCTCGTTCAGGCTGGGTTCCCTATTGGGGCCAAGGCTGCAGGTCTTCGTTCCCTTCTTGTGACTGTCCTTCCCTGAGGCCTTTGCATGGTAGAGAGCCCTCCTTGTCAGTGAGGGGTTACAGAGGTTGTTCTGGGCAGCTGGAAGTCTCTGAAGTTCCTGGCCACCTCTCACCTTTTCCTGCCTTCTCAGGTTCCCCGATGGCTTTGAGAAGTTCTCCCCCCCAATCTTGCAGCTGGATGAAGTAGACTTCTATTATGAGCCAAGTCACTACATCTTCCGTTGCCTGTCTGTCTCTGCTGACCTGGAGTCGCGCATCTGTGTGGTAGGTGGGATTGCAGAGTAGTGGAGGCTGCGAGGGACCTTGGGAGGATAGCTTTGATTCTAGGTCAGCTTGCTCAGGTCCTTGTCCAGTTGAATTCTGGGTGTTTCTAGGGAGGGCTATTTCTTCCATTCTGCTGGATCATCCCCATTTTGAGGAACAGTGGAACATTTTTCCTAATATCATTTAGAATTTGTGATTTCGTCCTTTCATTGGATACCTCTGAGAAGAGACTAGATCCATATGGGACTCCTGTTAGATGACAGCAGATGTAGTGGGGGCCCTGCAACATTGGATGGGGCAGCAGACACTGTGCTTGCAGATGAGGCTGGGACTGGGTAATCCTTAGGCTTGAGGGCTGGGGAGGGAACACCTGGCACTGCTGCCAGTGCTACTTGTCAGTGATAGAAATGCAGCTTCCTGGTAGCTGAAGTCACTGTTAATGCTCTGTCCTATTCCCCCTCATCATCTGTGAGAACTGAAATTCCCTGATCACTGCCCTCCTCTCTGAAGTGCCTTCATGGATTTCACATTCTCCATTGCTGCTGCTGCTTCTCTAGGTTGGGGAAAACGGAGCTGGAAAGTCAACCATGCTAAAGATCTTAATGGGGGAGCTGGCACCTGTCAGAGGGATCAGACATGCTCACAGGTACCTGGTTGGAAGGACTGGGGATTGGGAGGAATGGTGCAGCTGGGGACTCCTGGAGTGTGCTCTGGAGCAGTGGCTGCTTGAGTGACTGGGATGGGTCCAGCACACCCACACATGTGCCCCCTGTGGCACTGCAGCTAGGAATGCTGTGGTTGTAGGGTCTGGTACCAGCTCCCAATCCCTCTTCTCATTCTGCAGAAACCTAAAGATTGGTTATTTCAGCCAGCACCATGTGGATCAACTAGACTTGAACATCAGTGCTGTAGAGTTACTGGCAAGAAAGTTCCCGGGTGAGTTTTCGTTGATCCCAGAGGTCTCCTTTGCTTTACATGGAGGAGCATTGATTTGTCCATGGTCCTGGGCAGAAGGCTCAGTCCCATCAGGGTTTAAAGGCCACTGCCAGCACTGGGATAACTCCCCTTGTCCAGCTGAGTTCTGGTCATCAGCCATGAGAAGCAGAGGTAGCTGGCAGTCTGCAGATCTCAGGCTGGTGCCAAGTTTTGGGGGCAGATGACCTGCATTCTTGCTCATAGGATGAGCACTGGATTGCCCTTTCCCAGTTGCCAGAACCTCTGGTTTCCTTCTCCATTGCTTCACACGGTGGCGGGGTCTTGGGAGTAGCATCACTTGGTGTCAGTCACCAGCCCTGCAGCCCCTGTCCTGATTGTGTCAGTTGGGTTTTCCCTGCAAACCCCCAGCTCGGGAGGGAATTGCTGAACTCCGTTTGCTGGTTTGGCACAGGCTGCCCAGCTGTGGCCCTGTGTCACAGCAGCTGTGCCACAGCTGAGTTGTGACCTGATCCTGCAGGGAAGACGGAGGAGGAGTACCGGCATCAGCTGGGGAGCTACGGCATCTCCGGAGAGCTGGCCGTGCGTCCTGTGGCCAGCCTGTCCGGGGGGCAGAAGAGTCGTGTGGCCTTTGCCCAGATGACCATGCCCTGGTAATGTTCTCCCAAATGCTGTTAACTGTTGCATGGCTTCATCCCTGGAGCTTGCTTCACCGGGAGGAAGGCTGGCATCCAGGGACTTCCTGCTACCCCACAGAGGCCTTGTGCTTGGGGGTTTTTATGGAGAGGGAGGTTTCAGCCTGGGGAAGCTGAGTGGAAGGAGGCAGGTGGTTTTCTCCCACTGCTTTGGGCTCACGGGGGTGAGAGGTGACTCTGGGTCTGGGCAGCACCAGTCCCAGGGCCAGGCATATCCAGTGTCTGTGGCTCTAAGCAGCTAAAGCAGCAGTTGGGGTGCAGACCCAGGCTGAGCCTGTTTCAGTGCCTCTTCAGAGCTGTGTTCTCTTCCAGTCCAAACTTCTACATCCTGGATGAGCCAACAAATCACCTGGACATGGAGACCATTGAGGCACTGGCAAAGGCACTGAATAAGTTCCGGGTAAGGTTCTCCCAGCAGCATCTCTTGTTTTTCTAATGCTTACTGCAGCCTCCAGCTCAAGTTACTTGGTATCTCATCCAGAGGTGGATGGTGAAGTACCAGCAGTGACTTAAAGGTTAGGACAGAATTTGGGACACGAGTCACATTTCTGTCTTAGCCATCTGTCCTGGTGGTTTGTTCACTTGCTGGCTTTGGGTAGGAGTGGCTGAGAGAGGCAGTAGCAGCCCAGAGGGCCCCTTGTCCCATTCTCACCATCACTTACACTCTGACTTCTCACATGCTGTGTGCAGCTCCCAGCCCTGCCTTGGGGCCACTCAGATCTTCCTTAGGCACGTTTTATGCCTGATCTCCAAAGACTCAGCCTCCAGATACCACTGTGATCAACCTGGATCTCACCGGCTGTTGCTCAGGTTGGGGCAGTTTTCCCGTGACAGAAAAGCTTAGCTGAGGTTGCTCAGGGCCTTACCCAGACACCTTTTCACTGTTACTGACTTTGTGTGGATTCTCCATCTTTGAAGTTGTTGGAGATCTGGAGCCAGTAACAAACCTTGAACTTGCCTTCTGAGAGTGAAGACTAAATATGTTCTGCTGCACAAGGCTCCTCCATAGGTGATCTGTCTGTCCCCTGAAGGAAGGAAAGGCTGGGATGAGCTCTCTGCCAGTAAAATACTGTTAAGTTTTCCCTGGAGCAGCTGGAAACTTGAAGGGCTGGGCACAGGCTGGACAGAGGCACAAGATCTCCCCTGGGTTGTGCTGCACTAAGTTCCTGATTTTCCCCCTTGTGTGTTGACAGGGCGGTATAATCCTGGTGTCCCACGACGAGCGCTTCATCCGCCTGGTGTGCCAGGAGCTGTGGGTGTGTGAGAACGCCACGGTGACACGCATCGAGGGTGGCTTTGACCAGTACAGGGACATCCTGAAGGAGCAGTTCCGGAAGGAGGGTTTCCTATAAGGGAGGCGGGAGCCGGACTGCGCCAGGGGCTGGAGGGCAAAGCTCAGCCACCTCGGCATCCATCCCAACTGTGCCTGGCAGAGCGCCAAGGACGCTGCTGCCCACATGGACCGTCAGCCATGCCATCAAACTGCCACCTGAACTGCTCTCCCCTCCCGGGGCCGGGTGGAAGGACAGCACAGGAGCAGGAGCCTGCTGTGCGTGGCCAGGGACACGCAGGGGCTCTGCTGCTGGCCGGGGCTGTGCTCGGCACTGGGCACACTGGGAGGGCTGTGCCTGGAGCTGCTGCTGTGCCGAGAGGAGGGAAGGCAGAGCATCCTACCCTCGGTTTAACTCTGTGCTCTGCAGGGCAGAAGAGCTGTTCTCTGTGTTTCTTCGCTTCACACTCTGCCTTTGTCGTTCTTTGTTTTTCTGTTTAACTGCCTGAACACTAGTCCGGCTCCATCACATGCCACTGTCCTCCCTGCTGCCTTGGAGGGAAACGAGGCCTTTGCTGCTAAAAGTGACCCCTGCCTCTTCCCCAGCCCCCTGATGCTGGGGCTTGCTTATGTCTGTAGTGCCGAGGGAGCCAGAGCCCGGTTCTCCCGGGCACGCTCCCTGCTCCTTTCCCTGTGCTGCTGCCGGTACCGCCTCGCTGCTGCCTTGCCTTTGAACCGGCCGGGGGTGGGCTGCCCTGGGGTGGGCTGCCCTGGGGTGGGCTGTCCTGGGGTGAGCTGCCTGGCATCTCTCCCTGCCCACCCACACAGAGGTTGTGGTGTAAATAAACCCAGGACGCAGTGGGTGCGATGCTCTCCTTTCCTTGGGGGGGCTATTGGGCTTGATTTTGAGGGTTGAGGGGTGTTGTCCTGCTGTTGCCCCAAGCACAAGGCTGATGAGGGGGAGGTGCTTTCCAGATTATTCTTTCTGAATTAAATGATGCAGGTGAGGCTGGGACCTCCTGGATGGAGAGTGCCAGTGTCCCACTGGGCAGTGGGAGCCCACAGGCCACCTTTGGGGGCATGGAGCTGGTGTGAGGCTGGGGTTGGATGTCAGCTCTGGAGGGTACTGGATCCGGTTGTGGTTTGGGGGAAACAGGCTGAGGGTAGGCAGGAGGAAGGGGGTAGAGCTTTAAATTGCATTAAGCAGGGTAAGGAGATATGTTTCTGGGTGTCAGAGAGGAACTAGGAAACTAACACCTTAGGAAGCAATGGGGTAATACCCATAAATCGTCTCAAAGGAATTATTAGGCAGGGCTCCTCCCAAACAATGCAGAGGCCCCTAGCCCAGCTCAAGTGTCTCCACACCAAAGCATGCAGCACGTGTAACAAGCAAGAGGAGCTGGAAACCATGGTGCAATTTAAAAACTATGACACAATTGCTATCAAAAAATCAGATATGTCTCATAACTGGAACACTTTAATGGGGGGCTACAAGATTTCAGGAGAGGATGGGAAAGAGGGACAGGAGTGTTGGATTCTCCTAATGGGACAGATAGCGAAGACCTGTCTTTGATTAACAGCCATGAACAGGTTGAGAGGCTGTGGTGAAAATCAAGGACAGGACCAGCAAAAGACAGCTTGTATTTGGGGTCAAGTACAGGCTTCCTGGTCAGAAGGGTCTGCTGGTACAGTTGCCTTGCTTTCACATGCGTTGGCAAATGTGGTGTATCCTCGGGTCCTGCATGCAAGTCGTTCATGAAGATTTGAAGAGCACTGGCCTTAAAACTGAGCTCTGCAGAACCCCACTAGGGACCGGTTTGCAGTCTGATGTCACCCCATTCACTACAACCTAATCCATGATCCAGTTGCTCAGCCACTGCATGACATGCATACCCATCTGTGTGCTGGACATTCTGTCTAGAAGAATCCTGGGAGAGACAGTATTGAAAGTTTTACTGAACTCCAGATTGTGTATTAAGGCTTCCCTAGATCAACTACTTGAGTCACCTTGTCTTTAAAGGAATTAAAGTTTCTCAAGCAGAACTTTCCCCTCGTGAACTTGTGCTGGCTGTGACTGATGCCTGTGTTGTCCTTCAGGTATTTTCCCATATCTCTCAGAATAATCTCGATGATTTTACTGGGTACTGAAATGTAACTGACAGGCCTATGGTACCCAGGATCATCCCTCTTGCCCTTTCAGAAAACTCGGAAAGTGTTTGCCAGTTTCCAGTCAAGGGGGATCTCTCGAGATTCCCTTGCCAGTTCAAAAATCATTGAGAGAGGTCTCATGATGGCATCCACCAGCTTTTGGAGTACTCTTGGATGAACTCTGTAAGGCCCCATACACCATCCCTGTAAAGAGATTCAGCTGGAACAGATCCTGCACAAGTTTGGGATTGACTGGGAATTTATCATTCTCACAGCCATGATCCTCCAGCTCTGGGACCCCTAGAGCCCATCTCTGGTGTTGAAAGCTGAAGTGAAGAAGGCATTAAACATATCTGCCTTGTCTATGTACCTGCTTGTGGGGTGCCCATCCTCATCCAGTAAAGAGAAAATGTGAATTCAGAGGTGGCTTTTACTGTTGATTTATTTTTAAAATCGGGAAGAGTGACTTTTTACACAAGTGGACAGGGATGAGAGAAGGGGAAATAGCTTTAAACTGGAAGAGGAGATACTTATATTGGATATCAGGACGAAATTCTTCCCCGGGAAGTGCGGAGAGGCGCCGGCACGGCTTGGCCCGAGCAGCTGTGGCTGCCCCAGCCCTGGAGCTGTTCGGGGCCCGGTCGGACGGGGCACCGGAGCGGTGGGTGC
>JAHLSL010000045.1:9622509-9634860 GCA_025920805.1 Petroica traversi
CGCGATGGCACAGCCGCGATGGCACAGCCCCTCTGACACAGTCCCGCCGGCACAGCCCCTCCTCCCGCCCCGCAGGAGGGAGCAGAGGCGGGCGTCACCCGCACGGCAGTTTCAGGTTCCTCAAATCCAGGCAGTTTCGTTTTCTCCGGCGAGCCTGCCGTCACCGAGCGAGGCCCGGCGGGGAGGCTGCTGTGAGATCCCCTACGGGCCCACCCCGTAGCTCGGAGCCCCTCTTATTTTTGTCTGGCGAAAGCAAGTCCAGCAGCCACCCGTGTGTGGCCTGGGTCTGGGTCAGAGCCAGCCCAACAGGGGCTTCCAACCCTTCCATCTACCTCTGCCAGCATCCTGGGAAGATTTCAGTTAGGCAGGCTGAGTGCTGGCAGCATCCCCAGCCCCTCTCCCCAAGGATCCCAGATGTCTCCACCAGCCATCTCTATCTCTGATCATGTGTTGTTTCATTTCCTCCCTCCAGGCCCTCTGTACAGCTGGGCAGACCAATAGTACACAGGTTAGGCTAAAGTGTGCCTAATTTTGACCAGAAACACCACTGGCACCTTCCTCCTCCATGGCTACTCATCCTCAGGATTTGGTTTAGTTCTTGCTGATTAAGGAGCAGCTAAACAGGACGCCCCTGCCCCTCTCCCTGCAGGCAAACCCTCTGCCTGTGCAATCTCCAGCGGGGTCTGAGGAGTTGCAGCTGCATTGTGCACAGTTGCTGCCAGCCTGGGTTTTGGGTTATTTCCCAAAATAACTAAACTCACACTAAATTCACAGGGCTTGTCAGTGACTCGGGATCTGAGAGCTTCTGTAAAATCTCTGTGGTCTGTGCCCCTGCCAGCAAGCCCTGTCATGGGGTAATAATTCAGCTCAAGGAACAGGTGATTTGGAGATGAACACCCAGATCCTGACTGGTCCCTTGGGTTGTGCTGCAGCTGCCAGTGAGGTGTTACTGGGATGTGAGGATGCTGAATGGAGTCACTGGGCTGAGCTGGGCCTCTGTTTCAGAATTTAATGCATGCCTTAGCTCAGCACTCTGCTGAAAAGCAGTGCCAAGCTCTCCAGGTCTATTTGTGTCTGTGCTGAGCTGCTGTGGGGAAGCTGTGACAGTGCAGAGCAGGGACACAAACACCTGATGCCTGGTGCTGCTGTGAGCAGGCTGGGATGGAGCCCTCTGTGTCTCCTGCTGCAGCTGCCAGCGTGCTGGGGGAGAGCTGTGTCCCCAGCCCTGCACACGCTGTCATTATTCACCTGCTGTCACACTGGGCCCGACGTCTGACGCTGAGGGCTGGCCAAGTTCCATCACCCCAGCTCGTGGCACTGAACCAGCACTTGCATTTGGATTCCTTTCTTCACCTCAGCTTGGCCTAGAAATGATATCTCAGAGAAAAATCAAAGCTTGTGGGGTTTTTTCTGGGGCTGGAGTGGCTGTGCTTGCTGTGACAGTGGGAGGGGAGTCCCGTGCACGTCGCGGGCTCTGTGGATGTGCTGTGGTGTGAGCAGGGCCTCCAGCAGCTCCCAGAGCTGGTGGCTGTCACAGGGGAATAACACATGGATTAGCATCCTTCTCCCGTGGTCAGAAAGGAGAGGGAAGGGGAGCAGCTGCACACTTCAGCTCTCCTCTCTGCACAGGGAGGGAAGTAATGCCGTGGGGCATCTCACATGGGGGAGGGAATGGCTCAGAGTGCTCTAGCAAGGGCCCTGGGGATGCACAGAGTGCCTCTTGGCCAGATAATTGTTGACTAAAGCTCAGGGTGAGGGGTCAGGAAGGAGGAGTGTGTCTCACGCTACCGTGTGCAGCAAAGGGCGTCTTCCACCAAGATTTCCCTCTGTTGCTCCTGCTGTCACCTGTGAAACCCGTGTCAAGGAGCTGAATCTGTGGTGGCATATGGGTCAGCTCAGAGGTGAGAGCTAAAAATACCTGCTGAGGACTGGGGACTGCTCCCCTTGCGGTGCTGCTGGATTCTTCTGCCCCAGTTTGTGCCTGGACTGGCTCCAGGTTCGGTGTGGCTGTGACGGTGGGTTCTGTGGTGCAGGAGGTGGGGGGGACTCCTCTCTGTGCTCTATAAAAAGAGCTGCAGCAGCACAGTCCTATCTATAGCACAGGGAGCTGCCTGGGAAAGGCAGGGCAGGGATTAGCCCAAATCTGATGGATTTCTCTGGTCCTTCTTGGGAACGTGGGGCTGTCAGAGGCTGAGGGATTCCCAGTGCACCCTGGGCTCTGAGATCTCCCTTCCAGCAGGCGTGTCCTGACTTTGCTGGGATTTCCTGACTGACTGCACATTCCCCAGGGGGGCTTGTTGTCACTATTGTCACCCAAAAGCTGGGCTGTCCCTGAATCCCCTCCTCCTTCCTGCTCCTCAGGGCTGTCATTTCACTGCAGGACATGGAGGCTGGTGAGGACAGCCCAGTGGAACCCCAGGGCATCTGAGTTTGGGGTGGAGATTGAATATCCTCCTACTCCCAGTCGTTTTGTGGTGGTCTCAGGGCAGCTGAGACATTTCCTTGTGAAGCTGGTTGTGACACTTGTGGCCAACATTATTTGTACTGGAGAATTCATCTGGCTGGTGGGGGCTATTTTCCCCCATGATTTGTTTGGGGGGCACACAGGGGGTGGTTACATGTCCCAGTCAGACAAACCCCCTGGTTTTCCTTGCTGCAGCACCCCCAGGGTCTCACCAGTACCCTAATTTGTCTGGACATTGCTGTTCTGTGGGTGCAGAGCAGCCCCCAGCCTTGGGCTCTGCCCTTGACTGGTGCCTGTCGCTCTCTGAGGGTGCTGACTGTCCCCTGAGACCCTCGGCGTTCCCCGTGAGAGCATCCCCCGCCCCCTCCCCGGGGTGCCGGTATAGGGAGTGTGTCTCTTTAATGAGGCTGGGCTTGGAGCAGCTCTGCTGCTGGCACAGGGAGTGAGGGATGGAGCGAGGGCGGTGAAGGAGCCAGTGCCAGAGAGGGAGCCTGCAGCAGGGAGAGGCGAGATAGGACCGCTCATCCCCCGGGTACCGCAGCCGCCCAGGCAGAGGGACAGGGAAACCCATCCCCAGGGAAAGGGCTCTGCAGAAGGCAGGGACCCAGCGGGTGCTGAAAGGAGCCTGCAGCCTCTGTGTCATCCTCATCCTCCTCCTCCAGGTAAGGACCAGGGGCAGGTAGGGCAGGGACCACGGTGATCTGGGACCCTGAGGGTGTCCCACTATTCCTCGGTGTCCCAGGGTCGCGCATCTGCTGTCAGGGCAGCTCTGGGTCGTAGGAGGGGTGAGAGGTGGGGATGAGACAGCAGGGCCAGAAAAGTGCTGAAATCACCATCCGGCAGGGACCGGGCAGGGCTGGCTCCAGTAACTGCTGGGAACACGCTCCAGGTTATCAGCAACCGGTCCCTGGCCCACACCACAGCTGTCCCATGGTGCAGGACACTGGGACCCTTCTGTGGGGTTGCCCTGCCAGGATTTGTCCTTGTCAGGGGAAATCCATGGGGCTGAGACTTTTCTTTTGGGGGGGTGCCTGTGTTAGGGTGCATTGAGGGAAGGTAGCTCCTGTTCCCTGGCACAAGGCTGGGTTTTTCAGGTGTTTGGTGGCTCTGGGGAGGCAGTGCAGGTCCTGGAGGTGGTGGTCCTGGACACGGTGTTGGAGGCAGGGTGTGAGTGCCAGCTTGCACGCGCGTGTGCGGCGGACTCTGCTTACTGCTCCCACTCCCCAGCAGACAAAGCAGGAGGCACCACAGGCTGGAGTCACTCCTTTGCCCCATCCAGCAATTCCTTTTCCCTTCGCTCCTCTTTGGGCTCTGTGAAATGATGTGTCCCATGGGCATAGGGCAGCAGCACCATCACCCTCTGGCTCCATGGCCTTCTCCATGCTCCAGGAGTTGGGATGGATCCTGCTCTCCTGCCTTTGTGCTCCGTGGGATGTCTTGCAGGGAGGGGAGGCGAGGGAAGCAGGGGGTAACACTGAGCAGGAGGGGCAGCAATGTCTTTTCACTCCAGGCACTCTTGCAGAGGCTTGGGTTCCTCTCCTTCTATCCTTTCTCTTGAAGCTGCCTGTGTATCTGTCACCAGCGGAAATTTCTGCCAGTGGGTTTGCCTATGTTGGGTTTGGCCCCTTCCTTCCCCCAGACTGTGCTGAGCCCCAGCTTGGGCGGCTGTTGCTGCAGCAGGTGAAACTCTGACACCTCCCCAGGCAGCTCAGGAGGGTCCACTGGGCTCAGGCACCTGCCTCCCTGCAGCAGCCTTGCTGGAAAACTCAGCCTGCCCACAGGCGAGAAGAGAAACACTGATTTATTCTGACCTAGGGAAGAGTCAGCTCCTTCTTGCCTTCACAGAGGGTTTTTAGCTGCTGGCACAGAGAGCTGCCCCCAGCCTGCTGTAGCCCTTTTACACTGGGGTTGTTGCTGGTTAAAGCAGCTCCTGCAGGCAGTAGGTGGAGGGGAGGAAGAGGAGAGAGCTGTGAAGGTACTGGAAATCATGCTGGGGATGGGGAGAGGGCTGGGGACCTGTTGGTGATGTGCGCTGGCATCTGGGGACAAGTTGCTGCCCCGGGGAAAGAGGATGAAGAGGCTGGGGTGAGGACCATCAGGTCTGGTTTTATTCATTACCACGGAGCTTAGAGCAGCCAGCACAAAGCATGGCAGGGCCAGATGGGGCCTGTTTACTCTGTGAGGGTAAATGTAAAGAGAAGTGATAAAAAGCAGCCGGGACGGCTTCTCCAGTAAGTCCCTGGTAAACAAGCTGGCAGTGACCCAGCCGAGGCAGCACAGCAAATAGTGGGCACGTTGCTGAGCATTAAACTGGGAGCCTTGGGAACAAATCAAACAGCTTTGGGGAGAAATATGTCTTTAATGGCTCAGTGTGGCTGGGTTGGAGGTGTCCTGGTCTCCAGATCCCATTTGGGTGCTGTGGTCAGGGCAGGAACCGGCTGTTGATGTTCCCAACTGTGGAGCTGCACATGTGGAGGAACAGCAAGCTGTGCAGGGACCCTGTGCCACCTCGTGTGCTGGGAGCACAGTTTGGGGGGCCCAGCAGTGGGTGCAGCATCCTGCACAGAGGGTGGAGGGTTGGTGATGATGGGGCGTGGTTGGGTGGCCAGGATCTGCCAGCATAACCCTGCAGTGCCTTGAGCATGTAGATGGCTCTCCTCTGGTGTAATGGACTGATTTTCCTGGGATGCAGCCACGTTGCTAATGCACTTCTGAGCTCCTCCTGCTTTGTGCCAGCTGTGAGTTTGGTCCCAGCGTTGCCTCCAAGGATGTAGCCCTGCTCTGCTTTCAAGGATGCTCTGTGAGAGGCCCTCTGTGACCACACTCCGAGGGCACCCTGAGCCTCCCGTTACTGAAGCTCTTATGAGTTGTTCCCAGGATGAAGGCCACTGGAGTGGGGGCACCAGATGGCTCCCTTGTACCTGGCCTTGTCCTTGCCCCGGGCACATCCTGTGCTGGAGCAGCAGCACAGGCGTGGGGTGGGGACCTCGCTGCTGCTGGGTCACGGTGCTTGGGGCAGGCAGTGGGTGCAGAGCAGAGCTGCAGAGCCCATGAGCACTGTCCACAGACCCACTCAGCCAGGGCTAATGCTGACACGAATATTTTACACAAGTATTTGATGGCACAGGTTGGGCTGATGTTGGAGAGATGCCTTGACTCCAGACAATTATTTGTGATGCTGCTCCTGGGTCTTTTCCCCAAGGGGAAGAGAGGTGTGGAGTGGGTTGGTGCCCTGGCTGGAAGGCATCCCCAGCCACCTCTCTTCTTGCCAAAGGTGGGATCCCAGACAGATGCATTTCTGGGCAAAGAAGGTGATGATCATCAACTTGTCGGGCTCCACCCTGCAGTGCATTCCCCTCTGTGCTGTTCTGCCGTGCAGCACTGACCTTGTTGTTAATTATTAAACCCCCAGCAAACACTGCTGGCTGCTTTGTCCTAGTTACACTGTGGGCTTCTCACCCTTCTGGTTGGCATTTTTTTTTAAACAAATTGCCCTGGTAACCTCTGTGGACAAATGGAGATGGGAGCAGCAGACGCTCCTCTCCCAGCCAGTGCAGGAAATGGGCTGGAGAGGCTCTGGAGCTGCTCTGGGGCAGCTGAGAGCTGGGTTGAATGTGGTTGGCCATTCTCCATTCTGTCCTGGAGTCTCTGCCAGAGCTTGGGGCTTGCATGTAACCACTGCCCACAGGAGTTTTGTTGCCCTCTCTGTGAGGTCCAGGCTGGGTTTGCAGGTGGGTTGGTGTCCAAGGAGAGACCTGGGTCCAGGTCCCCGTGTTCTGTGGATGCTGAAGAGCAGCATGGGATGTGGGAGTGCTGGAGACCTGCTCCCTCTTGCAAGCTGGGCAGATGGAAATGGTTTGTGGGCAGAAGCTCCTTCCATCAGACCCCCTCCCTGAGCATCCAGTGCCTGTCCTCCCTCTGCTCACAGCTGCCCACTGAGGGACCATGCCAGGCCTCTACACCCTCTTGTCCTGGGAGGCTCTGCCCCTGAAGAGCTCCACGGTGAAGGCTTGTGCCAATGGATACTCCCTGAGCATCACTGCTCACCTCATGTACACCAACCCCCACAAGGAGCCTGTGGAAGGTAAGGGAGGGCTGTCAGGTCTAGCAGGGACCTGGGCTGCCTGCACAGCCCCTCAAAAGCCCCTGTACTGGAGAGCATCCTCTCTCTGTGTCCCAGCCCCCAAACCTTTCTCAGTTTGGGGAGCAAAGACGGAGGCCAGCAGAGGTGGGGCCTGTGACACACTGTGGGCAGGAGGAGAGTGAGGCTGAGCACAGATTCCCATCCCTGAGGAACAGAAGGATTCCATCCTCGCTCTGGGTTAGCGAGGCTCTGGGTCGCTCTGTCTGGCTCGCGTGCATCTCAGCCGTGCTGCGAGGCAGACGGGCTCTCAGGGGGCTCAGCCATGCTGGGATCTGCCTCGGGGCTCTCTTCTGCCTGCAGGCATCTTCATCTACCCGCTGGAGGAGTCGGAGGTGGTGGCCGGCTTTGAGGCAGCAGTGGGCAGCCGGCGGGTGACATTCCAGCTGCAGAACCGGCAGCGGGTGCAGGATTGCTGCCTCCAGTGCAGCCCCAGCCCCGGCCACCTGCGCCGCTGTGCCAGGGGTAAGGCTGAGCCCTGGGGGCTGCTGTGGGTGTTCCTGCCCAGCAGGCTCAGAACGGGCAGGTGGGGGAATATGTGGGGCTGAGAGCCCCTGCCAGGCCACCCCAGTGGTTTTGGGGGTCTCTGGGGCTGGAGATCTCAATGTCTCCTTTCCCTTCCCTCCTCCTCTTCTGGGGATCTGCCATCATTCCCATGGCCTTTGTGACACCTGTGCTCTGCTGTCACCTTTAGGATCAATTAGGGCCACTAATGATCTCCTCCTCAACTCCCTGTGCCTCGCTGACCTCCCCCCATCCCTCATCTCTCTTCTGCCCAGGCCACCTTGTCTTGGATGAGGATGTGGAGCGCTCCACCTTCATCATTGTCACTGGGATGCTGTGCCCATCAGAGAGCCTGGCTGTCACCCTGAACACAGTGCAGGAGCTGCCCACGCTGCCAGACGGGGCCCTGCGCCTCCTCCTGCCCCCCATCCTCACGCCCCACGTCCCTGCCGACCCCGAGAGCGAGCCGGCAAGCTTGTGTGACGACAGGTTGGCCCTATGGTGATTTTCATGGCTTCCTCAGTCTCTGCCATCCCAGGGGGGTGCTGCCAATGCTGGGCGTGCAGGGCGGGGGCAGGAGCCATCACCCCCTCTCCCCTTGCAGCCCCACCAGCTGTTTTGGGGGGCCAGGTGCCCGGAGCCAATCACCCACTGTGGCCCCTGTGGAGAGCGTGGACATCTTTCGGGGACGACCCTCCAATCCTTTTCCTTATGAGTTCACCTTCGAGCTGCTGGTGAAGGGCCCCTGCTTGCTGGCAGGTAGGAGGGGTGGCTTGGGTGTTATCAGTTGGTTTCATAAAACCTCCTCAAAACGTGGGTGATGTTCCCTGGTCCCTCCATGTTTCTAGGTGGTTGTGAGGGCCTGTCCCCAGGCATCCTCCAGGTGAAGAAGCCCTTTTCCAATTTCATCCCTGGGGCTGGGACCCCTCAAAGTCACCCTGCCTGTGCCTTTGGGCAGCTCTAGATCAGCATCTTCCTTCCCTGGGGTGATGTGATGCACTGGGGAGAGGATGGGTGAGGAAGGGAAGGTGGCTGGCTGGTGGGGATGTGCTCCTGGCTGCTGGCCCAGTCAATCCCATTAGCTCAGTCAGGAACAAATCAGTGCTGTGGGGCCTGGTGGGTGGGGGGCTGAGGAGGGGGTTGGTGAGGGACTTCCCTGCTGCCTTCCCTTCTCTGCAGGGCTGGAGAGCCCATCACATGCCCTGAGAGCTGACGCCGACCCCTGGGCCAGTTCTGCCACCACCACCTGTGTCACCCTGGCCGAGCCCCACCGCTATGACAGGGACCTGGAGATCATCCTCTACCCTTGCGGTGAGGGGAGATGGTGCCTTTGGAGGGTTTGAGGCATCACCCCAAAAGCATCCAGAGCATCCCCCAGCCCCTTGTGGCACAGGGTAGCTCAAAACTCTCCTGTGCCCCCCAGAGCCCCACAGCCCCCACCTGGTGATTGAGGATGGCACCATGACATACCCTGAGTATGAGGCGCACATTCGGAGCCGCCGGGATTACGTGCGGATCGCCAGGAAGGACAGCAGTGGCGAGAGACAGGTGACAGGGCATAGCTACTGCTGCCCAGCCAGGAGGAGGAGGAGGAGGAAAGGGGGAGGTGGTGGGAGGTGGGTGAGGAAGACCTTGGTGTGGTCCAGGGGGTGTGAGAAAGCTTCTGACCTGCCTGGCTCGCAGGTGGCTTTTGTGCAGAAGCGTTTCCACAAAGACATCTTCCCCAACCCCGTGCTGATGCTGAACTTCTGCCCGGTTGTGGAGAGCGTCCCTGGGGACCTGCAGAGCGTCACCCGCGAGATCCTCTTCCTCATTGACCGCAGCGGCGCCATGAGCGGCCCTGACCTTGACAAGGTCAAGGTGAGGCATGGCCATGGGTCCAGGGGTGCTCCCTGGGTGGCCAGTCTTTAGCAGCTGTCCCCAGTTCCTGCTGTCACCTCAGGAGGCTTTGCTGGTGGCCTTGAAGAGCCTCCCGTCAGGAACACTGCTCAACGTCGCCAGCTTTGGCACTGACATCAAGCCTCTCTTCCCATCCAGTCGCCTCTGCAGCAACGTGAGTATCGCAGGCCAATCCCGGGTATCACCAGCCCCTCTTTGTCCTCCTCCCAGCTCCTTGACTTGGGGTGGGGCTGGTGAGCCGGGGTTGCTGCAAGTCTGGCTCTTGGTGTGGACAGGAGACGCTGCGCCGTGCCTGCGAGCACCTCGGGGCACTGCGGGCAGATCCTGGCACCACCAACCTGCTGGCAGCCCTGGGCTGGGCGCTGGCACAGCCCCTCCACCACGGCTACCCCCGCCAGCTCTTCCTCTTCACGGGTGCAGCAGCGGGCAGTGTGAGCAGGATCCTGCGGCTGGTGCGCAGGCAGGCCAGCACCGTCAGGTACGGCATTGGCACCGTGGCATGGCTGGTGCTCTCCCTGCGCCATTCCCACTGATTTCTCCTTGCACAGCCTCAGATCTTACCTGTGCCTGCCCCAAGGGTGTCCTTCACCCGTCGCATCCCTCAGCCCATGGGCTCAGCTCTTCCTGGGGTGCCCCAGCCCAGCACAGAGCCAGGGCAGCAGTCTGGCTGTCAGACACCCCTGCCCATGCCTGCTGAAGGGCTCACTACTGGGTTTGCCAGCCCCCGGCCCCAGCCCAGCCATGGCTCTCCTGCAGGTGCTTCAGCTTTGGCATGGGCCCGCGGGCGTGCCGGCGGCTGCTGAAGGCCGTGGCCAAGGTGAGCCGGGGCCGTGCCGAGTTTCTGAGTCCTGCCGAGAGGCTGCAGCCCAAGGTAACGCCCAGGCAGGGGCATGGGGGCACTGGGGACACGGCCCGCCGTGTCTGACACTGTCTCCGCTGCCCACCCAGCTGATCAAGTCCCTGAAGAAGGCGATTGAGCCGGCCATCAGCGACATCACCATCGACTGGTACGTCCCTGACAGCATGGAGGCTCTGCTCTCACCCACCGAGCTCCCGGCCCTGTACCCCGGTGACCGCCTCGTCAGCTACTGTGTCCTCTACAGCATCGCCCGCTTCGGTGACAGGCGCTCCCTGGTACTGGCCTGGGGAGGGTGGCAGGGTCCCAGGGCTGCCGGCTGCTCCCCAGGCTGGGGGCTCATGGTGGTGTCCTCTCTCTCCTAGGGCCAGGAAGGAGCTCGCCAGGGCTCCCGGAGCTCAGCCTTTCTCTCCCAGCAGGAAGTGCCCAGTCCTGGGGAGAGCCACCAGCCACCCCAGAGCAACCCAGGAACTGGGGATGCCTCCCTGGAGCTTTTTGCTGGAAGTACAGAGGTGTCAGAGCGGAGTGAGTGGGGTTCAGAGCGGGGCTGGGGCAGTGGTGGGAGCCACAGGCTGACAGGCTGTGTGCTCACTGGACAGGTATTGATCCTGTTTCTGGGGGAGACATCTGGAAGCGGATTTACCAGCCTTCCTACATCCAGGAGCAGTATGTCCTGACACACTGTTCCGTCAGCACTGACCGCAGCCAGGGGCTGCTGTCCCGCAGCTCCACCAGCAGCGAGTCCACTGGCTCCCGGGATGTGGCCCCCGAGGGTGGCTCCTCGGCCCCTGGTGCTGATGTCACCTCCCAGCAGGGCCAGAAGAGCCTGTCCCTCTGTGAGTCCTCCACCAAATCTGCCCCGCTGCCCTCTGCCCCGGCTGGCACCAAGGTAAGGATGCCAGTGGGGTGCAGGGGCTCATGGTGTGGGGGTTGTTCATGGCTTAGCTGGAGTCTCGCTGTCCTGGTGTGACCTCTGGGCTGGGAAACAGTGCTGTAGCTTGGATTTTAAGCAATGGGTGCCATGAGGATGTTCCTTGGGTGGTTTTGGCCTACTGAAGTGGGACAGCTGGTGACCAAGCAGCTGGTCCTTCAGTGTCCCTGGCCAGCAGTCAGCTGAGTGTCTAACAGACCCCTGAGCCAGCTCAGTGACACCTTAAAGCTGCAGGAATCAAATGAAAATAGCTGGGCTGGCATCACGTAACAAATCTGTTGAGCCAGAAAGGAAGGGCTGGCTGGCTGGGCTTTTGCCTGGCTCCTTCAGCCCTCAGCCAACTTTGCCAGACACTTCATTAGTGATGGCCCCACGTCCCTGCTGCTTCATACCTGGGTTTAAAACCCAGCTGGATTGCTGGGATGGGGAAAGGCAGCTGCCCCGGTGATGATGGCCCCAAGGCTGGGTGAGGCCAGCTGTCACCCAGCACCAGGACATGCTCCTTCCCGATGGCACGGCTTAGGTAACCCTCTCCTGTCGCATAGCAGCACAGCTGGTGACCTTTGCTGTTGAAATGTCAAGCGTAAGTGATTTCCCTGCAGAGTAAATGATCCTCCCAGCTCCCTGCTGCCGGGACGAGAGGTGGTATGGGTGCCACTGCCCTGACACGGCTTTTGGGGAAGCATCTCAATGCAGGGACATCACTCTGCATTGGGGAACACATCCCATTGTAACACCATCCAGTCTGAGTATCCTAGATAACCTCACTTCTGCACGCACACAAATCCTGGCAACTCCAGCGTCAGCCTGAGTCAGTCCCCAGGGATGTTTGCAAACTCCTGTGTGGGTGCTTCCCATGCCTGTGGTGCCAGGCAAGCATCCCTGGGAGGCAGCTGGTGCCCGCCTGCAGAGCCCTGGGGCTGCTGACAGCCAAGGCTCCAGCCAGCAGGTGCCCCATCGCAGCTCAGAGCAGTCTGGGCTCTGAGCTGGGCTTGCCACCAGCCTTGTCTGCACCGCAGGTGACAGTGGCCCTGAGCACGGAGGAGCTGGCATGGCAGAAGAAGGCGCTGGCCCGTGCTGCCCTGGCTGGGCGCAGCTTTTCCACACCGCACGGGGAGCTGGATGCCCATCGGCTCTGCCAGGCCCTGGAAAAGGTGTCGCAGAAGAGGAATCAGTCCCTGGAGGGGCGGCTGGACGAGCTGGGATCCCAACCACGGCAAATGCAGCCCAGTGCAGTGGAGTCAAGTGTGTGCTGGCTCTGGGGGCGAGGGCGGTGGGGATGGAGCCAGGGGGCCCTGCCTTGCTGAGCCCACCCTTTGCCGTTGCCCAGATAATCTCCTGTCACCCACCCACCTGGACTGGGACATGCTGGTGGAGCCCTCCTACCTCTTCAGTGCCTCGCCAGCGCCCGAGCCGGGGCAGCCCAGCCTGGGTGATGCCAGCCTGGGTGATGCCAGCCTGCCCCTGCGCTGCCAGGTGGTGATCCACGCGCTGCGAGCCGGCAAGCCGGTGTCCTGGGAGGTGACAGCCTCGCTGGAGTCACTGCTGCAGCCCCG
>JAHLSL010000046.1:0-95756 GCA_025920805.1 Petroica traversi
CCCCGCATCACTTCCCCGCGCTGCTGAACCAGCCGTGACGGCCGTGGAGCTCCCCGGGCTGGGAGCAGGGCAGCAGCCCCTGGCTTGGAGAGCCCTTCCCCGGTAACTTTAGATGCCAGAAGGAACGCCACGATTTCTTTTCAACGGGTGTTTGCAGAGCAGGGGGTTCTGTGTTGGTTTCTATTTTTGTTTGTTTCTTTGTGGGTTTTCTTTTTGTTTGTTTTGTTTGCTCGTTGTCTTTTCTTTCTCTGATGTGCTCACCCGTTGCTACGTGATGGAGAATTACTGCCAAATAAAAACTATAATGAATTGCAGCCATAGTATGTTGTGCTGGTGCTGAAACGGTTAAATTTTTGGTGGTACCTTTTTTTTTCAGTTCAATTATAAATGTTCTTGTTTAACAAGCCACCACATACACCACCTGCTTTTCTATAGAAAGTGTTACAAAGTAAAGCCCCTTGAATCCAACCTTAATGACATAAGCAGGTAATCTTTCTAGAGGGAGGCTATCAAACTTCCTTAATGAGTAGTTCCACTTCATTACTGAAATACAGGCCTGGAAGCTACCGTTTTGTGTTCAGCTAACATTTCGTGTATTACTGTATGAAATAACATTTTAAGGAGTCTTATCTCTTTAGTAATTCACTGAAATTTTGTGTTAAATTCTGCTTAGAGAAAGGGCCAAAGCCAGAATTAAATCTGTTTCAATAGACCTGACAAAAATTGCTTCAAGTTACAGCTTTAAGTCACACATTTAAATATTTTAGACAGTACATAAATGCCATGTATAAAGTTAAAAATAGTTGTATAGCTAAAGATGTATGGAATAGGTTCAGATCAGGAATGCTACTAATTTATTAGGCTGTTATTAACCACTTTTGGAGGTGGGGTTACATTATCAGGAAATAATTGTGGTGCTGCTAGAACTGATGTCTTTCTGTATATAAATGTCACCATGACATGAAGATTTTAGGAAGCTATTACCATAAAGTGAATTAGCCTGGTTTTGTGTATGCGATGTGTGAGGTAATTGCAGAGTTTTTTATTTTCTGTATTTCTGGTTGTCATTTATTTGCAGAATTATTGCTTTATGACCAAAGGGAAGTATTTTTCACTTTGACGCTCAAAAAAACATCATTGCTTTTTCAGTGTGACTCTCGGCAAGGTATAGACCAGTCCTGTCTTAATCAGTTTGGAAATGTGTTGAAATGTTTGTGTCTGTGTGCTTTAAGCTGATTGTAATAACCAGCATATGGAAAATGTCCTTATGAAAAAGGAGAGGGAGGGAGCATGCATCTTAATGACTGATTAGTAGCACTTCAGAGCACTAAAAAAAGCCCTAACTTTGTTTTAAGCAATGAAATTGTAAAGATTTATGTATATCTGCTTATATGTGAATGGTACATAGTAATTTAATTGTCTGTTTACAAATAAATGCCTAGTCGTGGTTACAGATAATTTATTTAATAATATGGAGAAAAAACATAAATCTGTACAAAAATAATATACATTCTATTACTTTTTAAAACTCATATTTTGTCCCTTAGTTTTAAATCCCCCTTCTTATATTTAACAAGCTGTGGAATTTCATTTTTTCCTCTTTTTTATAGTAATATTGCTGGACTCTAAAGCACAACAGACAGAGTTGGAATGGATTTCCTCTCCTCCCAATGGGGTAAGTACTGCAGGCAAAACTTAAGTTCCTAAAGATGAGCAGTTATTTTACAGAAGCATTTGAAAGACCTGCTTTAAACTAGTTCCCCTCATATTTCTCTCAGTAATCATACCAAGTGTTTATGGCTTCTTCATTTTAGGTTACAGTGTACAAATTAAAAGCAAGTTGTTCTTTGGAAACTTTTGGTACCTTAATGTTTTGTAGTGTATTCCTTCGTGCTCTACAAAGGGTTACACTGTCTAACACAGTATTTTAAATCCCTTTTTTTCTTCCTTTAGAAACAACAGATCTGCTTCTGTGTGAAAACTTTCTAAAAATATGTTTTTCATTTTCTGTAGAATGGGTGATCATAAATTTGTTTACGATGTTTTCTTTGTAATTGAATAGCACAGATTGAAGTGCTCTAAAATAAAAACATTTATATTGCAGATGTGTTTGAATTGACATTCCAAACTTGAAACATCTCCAAGTCTTGAGGCTTGATATCTGGAACTAGGCACAAATTGTGTGGTTAAGGCCACCTCCAGCTTGCGTACAGATTATTCTCATGGTATTCTAAGAAATGTACCATTGTAAAATACATCATTATAAAAAATGAGATGTTTAGAAACATCAGTGTTATTGTCTTATTTATTATATGTGTAAAGTTGAGAAATGCTGCTTTCAGTATGAATTAAAAGTGTTATAAAACCTCTTCTATCTCAACCCTTGAGGAAGAACATTTACAGAGAGATATAATGGATATATTGTCCTACCTTAACTCAGTCATACATGAGCTCAGTCTGACAAATCATAGATTATATGGACAGTTCTTGCTTATGGAAACAGTCTTGCTGAATCTATTGTAACATCTTTCATGAACAAGAACTTGGGGGATCAGTCCCTTATTCTTCAGTTCATTAAGAAATCTGGAGCCAGAGGAGCGTGAACTGTGAGTGGGGATATAAAAGTGTAACAAATCCTTTAAATAAGAAGAATGAAAATGTGAAAGTGTCTTTCTTTAAAAGCGAGATTGTAGTATCAATATAGGCATAAACTGGAAACTAATCTAAGGACTTCAGAGGGAATGTAATGTGGGCTCAGTGTGTATGATGGCTAATAACCTCAGCATTAGTGTTTTGCACTGATTGAAGCTTTTACCAGAGGTGTTTGAAAGATTAGCTTGGTGGCACTTTTATTAGCTAACCTGTAGATAATAGAAGACATGTCAACATAAGTCACACATGTCAGCATACTGCAAGATGAAAGTGGATCAAATTCAACAAATAGTGAAATGCGGGTTTCAGAGGTAGAAGAGAATTTCAATCACAAATTAAAAGTGACTCAAAACTAATGGCTTGATTTGTATGTGTGAAAGTGTTTAGAAAAAGTTGTCTGTAAATTAACATAAAAATACCATTTTAATAATGTAATTTTGAAAATAAATGTTTTTCTAATTTTAATTACTGAATTATTTACTATGCAATAAAGACTTAATGGGAATGAATATAAAAAATTTTTAGAGGAGCTACTGCATCATCACAGTGCAGAATTTATCAGTCACACACTCGTTAAATGCCTCATTCAACTGCAAATCCTACACTAAATGCTGTTAAGATAACTAAGAAATTAAAATACCATAAATTGAAACCAATAGAACAGGACATATTCAAATGGATTTGCATGTATAGCACCATATTTTGAAGTAGGATAAAGAAAAGTGGACTTTTGAAATTGATCACTATGAATGGTGGCCTCAGCTGCCAAAGGTGAAAACATCTTGAGTACTGATATATTTTTTTTCCTTGCAGACACTCAGATTACTTAATTGCATCATAAATCATATTTCCTTAATGTTTTGGCTTTGGCAAAATATGGAAAAATAGCTTTGGTGCTTAATGCTAGGGATCACAAAAAGTAGTCCTTCTTGTGTGACTTTAGTTTTTTGTTTTATTTTCCTTGACTGTAACGTAAGAATATCTTTGATGCTAGCTAGTCTCATGTAGTGGGATTTTCTCACAAATGAAAACTCATTGTAGGTTTATTTTTGTAAAATGTATTTTGTTTGTTGCTTTTATTTGTTAGTTTGTTTCAGTTTGTTGGTTTTTTTGGGGGGGAACAGTGATTTGTTTTGGTGGAACAGTCCGCATCAAAACTCAAGGAGACAGATTCTGTAGTGTGGTACATGAGATTTACTTTCATGTCAAAGATGCAATGCATTGTCTTACTGAATATCTTCTTTCAGAATCTGGCTTGGTGTCTTAAGGGAAGATTGCTTACACAAGATAAAACATAAAACAAAAAAGCCCCCCCAACCATCTCAAAGGAACCTCAAAGGACATAGCACTGTGTAGTAAAATTTTAGGCTTTATGCCTTTTTTTGCCACATGATGTTTTTTTTTTTTTTTTAATGGGGTGATTTTTTTTTATTATTGTGGTATAGCCAAAACTCTCTCAATCCCGGGCCCCTTTCTTTTTTCTTTTTCTGGTTTGTTCTAGCTCTTACAGAGGTGAAGAAAATACTCAATCAGCTCTAATAAATCAGTTATGAAGACAGACTTTCTTTTGTTCAGAGGTTAATACAGTTCCATATGCAATCACTTCAGTTAACTCCATGAGCATTTAATAATCTATTTCAATCATTTGATGCCATATGCATATACCACATATATCTCATCTATATTAACTGTAGGTCCTTGAAATGAGCTTTGATATTTACAACTTCTGTGCATTTCAGCATCTGCAGCTGTGATGTATTTTGTGGTGATAACTTCCAGCATCAATTCAGCCACATCTGTTTTTTTCCTGAAACAGACAACAACATCAAAATGGTCTCATTTACTGTCAAATAGGCTTGCAGAGTAATGTACACTGTGTGGCTCCTGGTCTGAGAAACCAATGTCTTCCATGCTTGGTTGCTGGTATGAAGAATGTCAGTGGATGCTCCATCCTGCAGAGGTGCCGACTATACGAGTCCCACAAAGCACTTAAGCATGTGCTTACCATTAAGCTCATAAGTACAGTCACTGATCTTAAGCATGAGCTTAAGTGCATTATTGTCACAGGGCCAGAGGGCTAAGTGCCATCCAGAGAAGTCATGATTGCCTTATCCTGGGGTGATGATAGCTCACCCCCCTCCTCTAATTTATTACAGCTGCAGTTTCTGTAAGCTCTGAAATGTTACAAGAAATGTGAAAAAAGGTGCGGGATAAGGATTGTTTTGGTTACACCTGGGCAGATCTGCCTGGTTGATTTCAGTGGAGGGTTTGCCATTGCTGGAGATGCAAATTCCCACGCTACCAAAAGCTGTTAAAGACTCTGGGATTGTTAAAGGCTTACCAGCTCATTACACAGTTGGTAACCTAAAGAGAGAACATCAACAAAACTCAGGCTTTGAACCAGTGAGCTTTCAGTCATATGGGCTGTTTTTAATTCTGTATGTAGTCTCATGGTTCATTTGAACTCCCAGCTAAATGAGGTTTGCCCCTTCTAATATGGATGCAGCTACTGGACAAAAGGTGAGGTGAGGAGGAGCTGCTGCTTAACCTTTCAGTTTGTCAATGAAACAGAAGGTGGACTGAACAAAAGGGAGACAACCAAAATATTTTCTTGCTTTAAGATTTTTAATTCTGTCAATTTTTTCTTGCCTTCTCTCTATACCACTTCAATCACATAAGGGTGGGAATCATTTGACTCATGAGTTGCAGGACCTGATCCCATGC
The DNA here is from genome assembly GCA_025920805.1 of Petroica traversi. Taxonomy (NCBI): domain Eukaryota; kingdom Metazoa; phylum Chordata; class Aves; order Passeriformes; family Petroicidae; genus Petroica; species Petroica traversi. The sequence continues at coordinate 5,377 of JAHLSL010000046.1, forward strand.
TTTCATTGGAAATTTTACATGCACAAGTTTTATGTACTCTAATGCTAAGCAATTTCAGCTTCTAAGACTTCACTGATGTTATTTTTTTTTTTTTTTGGAAGAGAAGCTGCCTCCCTGCTTTTGGTCTTTGGTAACTCAAAGCAATTGTGACCTTAAAGAAATGTGTGTGAGCTCAGGGTGAAATCAGAACCTGGCATGCTAAACAGCATTTTCTGAAGCTGCCCCTTTGCAACTGTGCCTGTGATATGAAAGTGATTTTTAGAAGTTGTATGTGGGAAAGACATGAAAGGAGAGAGAGCCTACTCCTGCAATAATATATATTTTCTTCATTTAGATGCTTAACAGAATTTTTAACAATAACTTACTGTTAAAAAGAAGGGAGACATTAGTTGTGTGAAGCTTTTTAAAATGCACAGTAGTTACATCTGGTGACATACTTCTTGTTTGTTACTAACTGTTTGTTATCATTTTAGTGGGAAGAAATTAGTGGACTGGATGAAAACTACACTCCTATACGAACATACCAGGTATGCCAGGTGATGGAATCAAACCAAAACAACTGGCTTCGGACTAACTGGATTGCAAAAAGCAATGCACAAAGGATTTTTGTAGAACTGAAATTCACTCTGAGGGATTGTAACAGTCTTCCTGGAGTTCTGGGGACTTGTAAAGAAACTTTTAACTTGTATTATTATGAAACAGACTACGACACTGGCAGGAATATCCGAGAAAACCAATATGTAAAAATAGACACTATTGCAGCAGATGAAAGTTTTACCCAGGGTGATCTTGGGGAGAGAAAAATGAAACTTAACACAGAGGTGAGAGAAATTGGACCTTTGTCCAAAAAAGGATTCTATCTTGCGTTTCAGGACGTAGGGGCCTGCATTGCTTTGGTCTCTGTCAAAGTCTACTACAAGAAGTGCTGGTCCATCATTGAGAACTTAGCTATTTTTCCTGACACAGTGACTGGCTCAGAGTTTTCCTCTTTAGTTGAAGTGCGAGGACCTTGTGTCAGCAGTGCGGAGGAGGAGGCAGAGAACTCGCCGAAGATGCACTGTAGCGCGGAGGGAGAATGGTTAGTGCCTATTGGAAAATGTATCTGCAAAGCAGGATACCAGCAGAAAGGAGACACGTGTGAACGTAAGTAAACACACAACTTGCTGTAAATTGTAGGTCATGTTCTGCCTGATGTTTCTTTTTTTTTTCCCTTTTTTTTTTTTTTTAAAGAGAAATGCATCATCAGTCTGCTTTTAAAGTTTTCAGATCCTTAATCTGTGAGGTTCTCACTGGTTAATCTAAATAAGTCAGTCTGATTACGAAAATCAGTGATTGCACAATGCACTTTTAAATTTAAAGAAAAGAAGTTGAAGTTGTAAGAAGTATAAAGAGAGGTTCGGGACTAACATGAACTGGATAAGGTGGTGTTTCTTCTACCTCTTGGTAAGGCTGAGTTAGTCACACCTATCACATTGTATCAATAATGTCAGGTATGAGTAGGTAAACAGTTTGTTCTTTCATATGATCTGTGACAGAATTATAAGGAAACTAAAATGGATGTAGTAAACAGAATAGGGTGTGGTTAGTAGTGGGAAGAATACACACAAAATCAAAACCAAGCTAGAGATTTGTGTCGACTGTGCAAAAATTCTAACTGAAACAGATGCTTCAAACAGAATATCAAATTTTCAGAATAAAGTATGATATCCTTTATTTTTTTTTGCACACAACTAACTCAAAACCTGTGGCTTGCAGTGGGATCATTGTGATTATTTTAAAGTACTAGCAGAATAGAGACTACTGAGTTGTAATTCATGATTCAAGACTAATTCAGTCAACTATGTTCATAGAATTATACTTACCCTTAGCATTGCTGTCACTGGGGCTACAGGCATAAGACATTTCTGCTTAGCATGAGAAAGAATGTATTATTGTCTTTGCTTCCAGTAAAAACAAGAGAACCTGGAGTTTGTTTGAAAACAGGTATTTTCATGTACATTTAATTGACAAGGTCTATCATTTTTATCACAAGAAAAGACGTGGAGTTATATATCACCATATGTTTATTGCAAGATAGGCAGACATTGGTTGGTGAGAAATACTGTAAGTGAAAAACTGGAAATTACCCCCCCCCCCCCGAAAATATGAAGAGGAGAAACATATGTAAACTTAAAAACAAAGCTGGCAGCACTCACTAAGTCTTACGTGCCTCAGTCTGGTGAGGACTTCAAAAATTGCAGAGGATTTGGGACACCCTAAAACAGAGTAAATGAGACTATTAATAGTTTGTCCTCATGAAAAAACACAGTTCTGCTTTTGATGAGTTTTTACGAGGAAATTCAGTAGAAGGTGAAGTGAGTGGAGTTGATCTGAGGCCTTTGTAGCTCCACACAGATCTTTCATTGTTCTGTGGGGAAGGGATGAAGTTTTAAACACTGCAGAGAGTGATCTCATTAGGAGTAATTGTAATGTGAAAAACTGCCCTGACAAAACCACTCAGTAGACTGTGTTAGAGGTCTGTTAAAAATGTTAAGTGCTGTGTTCCACAGAAGTCTGTGTTGAGGTTTTAGAATTTTCTTTTCTGAGTGATTTTTTCCCTTTTTTTTAGTTAACTTGCTCTTGATTACAGACCTAGTTATCATTAATGTAATTAATATACTTATTTTATTTGACTTTCAATAAATGAGAGAAAATATCCGAAAAAACCCCCAGTGTATGTTAGGGAAGGGGTGGGGGACATGAGCTGAGTGAGCATGGCAGGGAAGGATAGAGAAGGAATGATGTTTGGTGACTGGAATTCAAGTAACCTGTTTATTAAACAGGCTTCTTAATTTCTAACCGCGCTGATGTTGACAAAAGAATTAAATGATAACTTGTACTTGAGCCTGGTGGCGTGCTCATTTGCAAGAACACTTCCCACTTTTGGCTTGCTTCCAAAGCAATCGCTAGGAGAACATGCTACTCTGGAAGCGGTCCAGAGGATCATTTATGGTATTTTTCCTCTTTTCTTTCAGTGATCCTGTTAAGAGTTTCAAAACAAACTCTGGCCCCATATTGAGGCAGGCTAATGCGTTTGAGAGGGAAAAGGTGGTAGGCAGGCGCTCGTCGAGTGCACGCTGGGTTGGCAGCTCCGAGTGGGAACGAGCTGGGTGATTGTGGCACACGCTTGTGGTTGCTGTCTGTGTGTCCTGTCTGGGCTCAAGGATGTTATTAAGTATGATCAACTATGTAGTGACCGATAATACAGCTGGCACACTGATACTGTGGCTGGTTTTTGTGACAGATATTGAGAGAAACTTATCTGAGCATTGACACTAATGCAACTGGCTATCTGTTACTGTCAAGCCGTGTAACAGATCAAGTGGAAGCAAGTTGGTGTGTGCTTCCTTAACCCAGAGCTTTTAAAGCCCTGTCCGAGGGCTCACTTCTGCAAATACTTTGTACCTGGTGTGCTGCATGACTTCTTTGGGACTCCTCAGGGCAGAAAGTACTGTGCTCTGTCAGGATGGGCTGAAGTCTGTGATTCTTCTCTTGCAACTGCTAAAACTCTGCTGGGTTAACACAGTAGGATGGCGTTTTAAAGATACAGAATAATACTTTATCTGGCCGCGTTGTAGCAAAGGTAGGAGTAGATGGCCACGCAGTAGTTCCAAAAAGATCTTCAGCCTGTAACTCAGCAGGAATTTTCATTTGTGTTGTACTAGCTTGATTGGCCATCTGTGTTTGAATAATGTGTTCCTTTTGCATACAGCTCCTCTCCTGTTTGTGAAATTTATTGAGTTCAGATACTAAAACAATTGAATTTTGATTTATACACAACTCTGCACTGGATGCTTTTTTTTTTTTTTAATGAATGTAAGTAACTTGTAGTGCTGGGGAGGATAAGGAAGAAAACAATCATGAGTGGTGAAATACATAACCTGGAAAATGATGTCCAATGTGTTCCCTCTTCATGGCTTGATCTTTCAAACTGAATTTGTTTTGGTTCTTTTTTTTTGTTTGTTTGTTTCTCTTTTTTTTTTGTGTTTTGTTTTTGTTTTTTGCCTTGTGGATGTACACTGATTATTTCTTGCTATATGAGTGCCAAAGCATCCTTGCAACCTCAGTGGTCTAAGACATAAGAGAGCCAAATTTCAGAGAGCTCACAAATGCAGTTTAAAGTAAAAGCTTAAAGCTCTGTGAAATAAAAATGAGAGAACTAGGTGAGCCTCTGAACTTTCAGTCGTAGATTGTTTTGCTTATGTACAAGGAGATTGTTTCCTCACTGTTGATGTTAGGTCTGCTGTTGTGTAGCACTAGCCTTAGGTGTGGAAATGGTATATTTTAAACTATTATCTTGAAGGGTACCTAGCAGTGGTACCAGAAAGGTACTTAGACATATTCAGTTCTTTTAACACCATGTGTTACATCTGTTCTGGAAAAAACCCCATCCAACCAACCAAAAAATCCCCAACAACAAGAACCCAATGGAGTTCTCAGTAACTGTAGTAGATTCCCAGTAGGACTAACTTAGACTTCTTCTCATAGTGGAATTAATTTGATATGTTATGCAGGTAAAGGAGTACACTGTGATCAGTGATTGATATTTGAAGGTGAAAATAATTCGATGAGAGCTTCTAGTACAATGTGTTTTCCATCTGTTTCATGTTACTTGGGGGTGGAGAGGAAGAGAATTAAATTTATTCAATCAGAGCAGTAGACTGATATTTCTCTTAGTATTACTGAACTGTGAAATTACATAGCTGACTGGGCACCAAGTCCAAAAATTCAAATTCCTGGGGAAAGCCAAATGGGTGCATTTTACTGTTCAACATATTATAATATTGTATGCATTAACAGTTGTTTTATTGGCCTCCAAATGAGGAGGGGATTATAGCTATTTGCACATTTTGCCTTGGTGAGGTAAAAAGGGAGCTACAGGCTTTTCATTCCAGGCTTTGTCAAGTGCTCTATACCATGCCAAAGAGCAAGCTGCATCTGTTCCTTCTTTTTTCTTCTTAGGACAAACTTATTATCTCTTCACTTTGTGAGATATTACTTGATAACAGATCCAGAAACTGAATTTGCCTTATGTGCTACATATTTGTGGTGAAGTATGTGTGGTTGAGGTTTTTTTGTTTTGTTGTTTTTGTTTTCTTTTCTTTCTTGTATGTTTTGTTTTTTAATGTTACTCCATTTAGGAGCTGATGTGCCACAAGTTTATTAATAGAGGAAAATGAATTGAGATGGGCATGTGAATAAGTTGCCATTAAAACAAATATTACTATGCTTCCTAAAAGCCTGAGTTGCACATACTGTGAATTGGGTGTAGAGTTCAGAACAGGGAGTATGTCACAGAAGCTGTTGGTGACCTGCAACTTGAGTAACCTATGCTGACATTCCTGCATTTTCAGCTTGAAATTTTTTTGCTTTGTAGAGATGGGGAAAATGGAAGAAAACTTTTCAATGGCTTTTATATCTTTGAGACTCTAAATGTTACCTTTTTTGAAGAACAGTTACCTTTCTTCCATTTGCCTCCAAAATTACTCTAGGGAAGAGAATGTAATTAGTTTCAGCTAATTGAACCTGAGCAGAGAATGAGGGTATCTCTGTGTCACTGAGCCTTGTCATTTTCTCAGAAGCCTGTAGAAGTTCAACAGCAGAGCATCTATCTTCTTCCCTTTTCATTCCCTAGCATATTAAATAACTTTTCTGTTCCTTTTTAAAGAAAGATCAGTGGGATCTGATATCAGACACCACATACAGCTGAATATGAACCATTTGAATAAAAAGAAAGTTTAAAAGGTAGGTATCTTTGCAAAGGATTCTAGCACGGTTCAGGAAAATAAACTAGATATTTTAAAGTGAAAGTGAGACCTTCTAGCTAGATGGTCAAGAATTACTGAAGGTGCTCCTACCATGAAATGGGGAGCCTTGATTTCTGTTTCAAGTCCCCTTTGGTATTTGTAGAAAGTTGGATGTTTTGGCCCTTATTCATCCCATAGTCTTCTGACTTATCTTCTTTTCAGAGAGTTGTGGTGGAAAGATATATTTTCTTGCTATATCTTTCTTTCAAAACAGTCTAGTGTTCATAAAGAGAATGATTTTTACAAATTTATTCATCTCTCTAAGTAAGTTGGATTTCTTTGACCTACTTTGTTTATGTTCTTCAGCTTTCTATATGTGAAAGCACGGAGAATAGAAAGGGAAAGGACCTCTGTTGTTAAACGTGACCTCTTTGAAAAGTGGGTTCCAAATGAAACAACACAAAATGTCTGTGTTCTCAGTGGTCAGGGCTAGCCATTCCCTGAAAAAAAAAAATGCCTTCATGCTTCATGAAATCTGTTTCAGATCTCTTCTGTGTTGTCTTTTGGCCCTAAGATACAATTGATTTTTTGTAGTTGTTTCACCTGAAGTATCTGAATTAGTTTGATAAGTATGATCTTAGGCTGTCATAGTTCTGGTGATACAGTATCCTCTCCCAAATGTGACATGGAGATATGAGAGAAGTGAGATGGTGAGAAGTCAAAGTGATAAGTAATGAAGGCAGTCAAAACCATCTAGTTTTCATTGTTAATGCCGTCAGAGTGTTCCCCAAAATTAATTAACTGCAGAGTTACTGGCAGGTTTAGTTTCCAATAAACTAGTTATTTTGCTCCAGAAGAGCTGAAAGAGGTGAAATAGCACATGCAAATGGGCAATCAGGAGCCCAGACCCTAGAAGTAGAGTTGATGGATAGTGTAGTTGAATGTACAGCTCTTGCTCTCTCCAGCCTCTCTTCTCCTCTGCCCTCTGGCCTACCCCTCTTCCCAGCTTCTGCTGTCTTCAGGAATTAATTTAAGATTTGCATTTTGCTTGAGGTTTGATGAATACCAATTTCTTAAACTAGATTTGATGCATGGTTGTTGTCTGGGGTTTCTTTTTTCCTTTTTCCTTTTTCTTTTTTTTTTTTTTTTTGTGTTAGATCCACTGCTCTGCACAGATCTTGAAATGAAAACAAAGCCAGCAATGAAATCTAAGAGAATTTTAATAATATCTCCTTTAGCTACTGGGGAAACACTAAAACTGTCTATTTTATGGGTCTGGGATGCCAGTACTGAGTTAGCTATGGTTGCTCAACAGCTGGGCCATTAACTCCTTAGCCATAAAATCTATCTGCTGTTTGTTCTAAATGAAGTTTTAGTTGGTATTTAGAAGTGGAATCGCATCCTGTCAAGTGTGTTGCCCAAAACCATAAGTTTTGCTTCTGAAACAAACTTTCCTGTCCAGAAATCTTTTGAGAAGTGTGCAATAGGCATCTAATGGCCTTGCTATCATTTTCTAAGTTTGCTGTGTTTCTAAGCATTAAAAAGTTTTCCTACATAAAGAAGCTGCTTGCTTTGAAATTATGAGAGGTTTTTTTTAGTTTGTTTGTTTTGGTGTGGGTTTTTTGTTTTTGTCTGGGGTTTCTGCAAACCTCTCAGAATTAGGCCACTGAAAATAAATTTAATTATTCTTTCATTTCTGAGTGCAAATGGGAGAAGTGACATATAATCCTCATTAGGAGGATAACATTAAGTATGACTATTAGTTTTTTTAAGAAAAAGCAAAACAAAACCCATTCAGAAAACAAGGTTTCAGGAATTGAAAAAAGAGAGTTAGTAGGTTACAGAGAAATTGAAAGTAGGAATAATTTAATGGAAGAATTCATCACCGAAAAGAGAAAATCATGTTAATAATTATTTACCTAATCTACTTCATGTATCTGTAAAACATCTGTTATCTCTATGGAGAAATGCTTTTGAAAGTTGTTCAAGAAAGCTGCAGTTCAAAGTATAAATTATTCTCTTAAAATAAGGAACCTTAAGTAATGGGCTGAATTTGAGGATTTTATTTAAGAAGTGAGACAGCCATATGGAGAGATCTATGTTTGTACTGAAGCTGAAAAAAAAAAAAAGGAAATTATGTGGGCAAAGTGTTTGGTTAACTAGATTAGCTTTTGAATTTTGATGCATCTGAAACTTCCTCTGTTTTTGTGAAAATATTTGCTCCCCAAACCCAGTTCCTATACGTTAAGCAGTATTAAATCCTTAAGAATATCTTTCTGTTTTGGAAACTCTGGAGATAGTTTTAGTGTAGGTTTTCAGTTAATGTAACTCTTATTATTACTGGAACTATAGAGCAAAAATTAATTTTTGCTTCTTGACTTCTCAGCTGGCTTGCCCTGTACTGCGCAAGCTCTGTCTGCGATGCTAATTTAATTATTAAAAACAATAAGCTGTACACAATTTATTGTGGATTAATACTTCTTAGATTGAAAACAAATACAATATGTCCAAATTAGTATCTGAAAATTCAAAATGGGCCTTTTGAAGTTTTATAGTAAGTTATATAAGTTATATACATGTAACTTAATTGTGTTATTTTTTGCATCTTCTAGAGATACTATAAATGTTACTTTTATTAAAACTGAAGACTGAAACCAAATTGAGAGTAAAACAGTTTGTCAGAGTTTCCTTCAATGAATTAAAAAAGTATATTCAGGGAGCTTATTAAAAACCAAGCACTTGACAGGAAAATTATGTGGATGATTTCTACTATAATCCTTCACAGAGTGTTGTGGCTTCAAAGAGATCCAATAAAAAGGACAGGTTTAGTATTTAAGTCAGCATTACCTGTCTTTAATTTCATAAAAAGAAGCCCCTCTTTACAGAATGGTGTGTCTAATTTCTTCTATAACACTGCATTATTGTGAAAACAGCAGCAATAGCAAATGTATTTAAGACATTTTTATGAGCACACTTCTCCTTACTTAGAGAAGCTTTTTATCCTTGTGCACTTCCTAATCTTTGTGCTGCTGCTGTCTGTCACAGTGAGTTTTCTTGTCCCGAATATTAATGAAAAATATGTGTTATATGTGAAAGTAAATAGTATCCAGTTAATAGTTCACGGCAGAAACTGTGGTAATCTCCTGTTTCATTTCTTGCTCTCACACATATCAGCAAGGTGATGATCAGCAAGGAGCTTGGTGGCTCTGGTGAAAGTATTTTTGTATACTTTTCCATTAATGAATGTCTCTGACTTCATACAGTCTCCCTAATAAACACAACACACCAACTAAAAGACAAGTGTCTGTTCAGTATTGAACACTTTTTTCCTTCTATTTTTCTTCATTAAGAAGATATTTTCCATTTAGGAAAAATTATCTCTTTGAAGGAATATGTTCTTTGGAAAATTTTGCTTAATATCAAGCTAATTTATAGGTCTAATTCAGAGTAGCAAAGGCAACCAAGTATAAAACTTGTGTGCAGTAAGAATTGAGTTGAAATATTGTATTTCTTGAGTTTTGATCCTGTTGGTGCACGTACCTCTAGAGTTTTATTTAGCTGGGTGGCCCCGCTGCTTGTCTTAAGGAGGATAAAGTTGCTCACATCTCTAACAAACACCAGAGTTTTTTACCCAGGGTAATTTGATACTTTAACCTCTTAATTTTTATGATTTGGATTAGTTACATGTGTCTCTTGGCAAGACATGGCTCTCCTGCAATAATAGTATAAAGCATTTTTCCAATAAAAGTCTAATTAACTCCAGTTGTTATTATCATCTGATATCAGTACATACCTCAAATGTGTGCGCTTGATGGGAAAAAAAATGGAAGTACATGACTGAGAAACATAATTACTGTTAGTGTTTTGCACTGTATTTAGCATACATAAGTGCAAAAGTTTTTTCTTGGTGTAATTGTGAAATACACTAAGGCTTTAGAGAGGCAGGAGTAAGTCTACAGCAGGCTGGATGCTGAATTGTTTTGGTTTTTTTTTTAAACAAAAAAAATTCTGATATTATGTATTAACATAAACAAACATGATGAGAAAGTGTAAAAATGGAGTTTCTACTTTTCTTTAAACAATTTATAAGTACTTTAAAGAAGTAATGCCTAATGCAGGAAACTATCTGTAGAACTGCAGGCTGAGGCACCCCAGAACTTAATGGCAAGAATCTATTAACTTAATGAGTTTAACATCATGTGTTGATGTTTTCCTACTGAGGAAAGTGCTAAAGTTTTAGGTAAGTGTAAGCATATACATAAACTTGAAACTTTTATGTTGATGAAATGACATTAAATGAATGCTTTACTCAAATTTTCAGAATTGTAATATTGCGCTGCTATAAATATATATAGAGAAGTAATTGTAAACGGGACCCTAAAATTCCACTGATGGTACATCTTCCACTGGTGAGATGTATAATGTCTAGTATAATTAGTGACTGTAACTTGTTATCATTCCTTTCTTGCATGTAGTGAATATGATATATCATGCTGTGTAGATGACTGGTGTTCATTTTGCAGTGGATGGAACACAGCGGATTAAACTGGTATGGGGGGGGGCCAAGTGGAAGACCAAGGAGATCTTCTGACAGGTGGCTAATGGGGTGGCCTCATGTAGCCATATGCATGTGACCTGCTGCACATTCCCTTTGTCTTACTGGATGTGTCCTCATTATGTGACTAAACTGCAAGTGCCGCCTGACAGTTTATAGAGCTGTTTTTTCTCAAATGACCAAGTATATGCTTTATTTCCAGTCTTACACTATAGTGTACATGTGTATATTTTCCTATGGAGTTCTAAACCCATGTGCAAAGAGGGCAGGATGTCCTTCATCCACTTGAGGTGGACCATCAGAACAAAACTCAGGAGTTATGGAGCTTGTATTAATGGCCTGATCCACCTGATCTGAAAAGTTAGAATGGTCTGGGGCCTCCCACCCTCCAAATCCCTCAGTTGCTCAGTTTACAAGCTAGTTTTAATTTGTGAGTAGTAAATATAGTATTTTTTAACTTCCTGAGTGTAGCATTTTTTTTCTTTTTTTTTTTTCCACTAAACCATTATATGGGTAGATTTTGGGAAGAAATCATACATTAAATGAAAGTGTGTGTGGTGCCTATTTGAATCAATCAGTTTGTGTCCACAGAGGGATTCATTTGGTGTTGAGAAACTCATTAAATCTCAAATTTATATTATTGGAACCCATGCTTAGCTACCATGAAAATTCTTAAAGAATGTTGGAAATTGAGACTTCACTTACAAAGTTTATTGTATTCCTAAAAGTTGGGTGGTTTGTGTGCCAAACAGCCCAGCTCTGTTAATGCTGGAACAAATTACATGTTTAAAACTTTGTCTGTGGGACATGGTCTGAGTTGGCAACGTGTGGCTGTGATCACTGGCCATATTTACATGATCTCGCTCAACTCAACTTTTCCAGGCTTAGGTCAATTATTTTTCTTGCTGAGGAGAATTTGAACTTGGATCTTTTGCTTCAAATGGGGCATGTCTATTAACCAACATGCAGTCACTGTTAGAAGTTTTTATTAGTTACTGCTGAAACTTGTTCTTCTCATAGTGTAGCAGTTAGAACCATTCATACCGAGCAATGGATTCTGATCCCTTATGTTTTGAGCTTTTTTTTATATAAATACATATATTTATAGGAATATATATGATATATAAAACACACAGGCACCCATATAAAATAGAAACCATTTAATCTTGACTATTTGAGTGCTAGTGTCTATTAGGTAAATGGAGAAAAGTTCTACTGATTTCTTTTAATCTGCTTTTAAGAGTGATGTGTTTGTATGTCAAAGCAAATGGGCAAGTATTGATCTTTTTCCTTGTTTCTGTTAGAATGTATAGTTTTGTTTGATGTCTTAAAACATCAAGTAAGAAAATGTAACAAGAAAAAAAAAGATATGTTCCATGCAATCTTTTTCTAAGATAATATTTTGTGTTTTGTTTTTAATTGTTGCATAGAGATAGTTTTGGGGTGTGACTGGAATACTTCCACAGAGAAGGTATCCTTACTTCATTTTATTGCCTTGGATCAGGCCCATGATACAGCTTCTTAGCTGAAATCAAGCACTGAATCTTGGATATTTGATTTCTCATGTTTCTAAATGTCAACATCTTTTTTCTTGATCAATTTATTTGCACAGTAAATAAATTAAATAATTCTCCATTTTATTTTTTTTGTTCAATTTATTGAAAAGGTTTGTTCCATACCAGTAGCTCTTCAGAAAAAAAACCCCATTCATTATATTGGTTACTGAGTATATTATAGTGACATTGTTTTGTGCTGATTGTGCAAGGACACATTTGTCTGTTACACAGGCGAAGTGTAGTCAGTTTTATTGGCACTAACTAAAAAAAAAAGAGTAGTGATTGAAGTCCTTTCAAATGATAAATAAAGGAAGTGGACATTGTTTCAACTGTTAGCAAATACTAAGGCTCCTCATTGTCACCTAATTATCTTACCTATGGACATCTCAGCCAGATTTTATCTGCAGTCTGATGCTGGGAAGTGTGAAAGTATCATGTGCTTAAAATCATAAACAGTGTTGAAAATCGTGTCCCCCTGTGCAGATGGAACAGAATTTTCAATCTGTGATCTCTGACTGTCTCTTCTCTTTACTTAACACTTATAATTAGTTACATATCACTTAATTTTCTGATTAAAAGGCAATTTTTTTTTCTTTATGATGTGTGTGCTTGTCTGTCTGCTTCTGTTTGTCAGTTAAAATAAGTCTCTACTTGGCCTATTATTGAAAAAGCCTTGTCAGTGGAATTGCTAGTGAATAATACTGGTAAACAAGGAAGAGAAATAACATCTTTTTAAAACAGTTTTTCTTTTCCCTGGGCAAATGCGACATTGGAGGAGACAATGACATACCTACTTTTGATCCTTTATCTTAAAGATTTTCTGTCATATTTAGAGCTACAGTCATTGTATTGTGTATTATTGTTGTAAAAAATCATGTATCCAAGAAGATAAGATTCAAAATTCCGTGACAAGTAGAGATGAATGTTTTTTTAGAAAATAAAGCACAGGCTGATAGCACAAATAATGTGCAGTATCTGAGTAAGGGATTTTATTTCTCTCCTTAATACAAGGACTAAATGAAAATGCAATACTTGTTCTCACAAAACAAACCCCACTTTTATAATTCCACCATTTAAAGATGTTTTGTGTATTTAAGCAGTGACAAGGGTATTCATTATTAATTAACATTCAGGAGATAACTGACTGTCAGTTGCCCGTCAGAGTGGAGCTTGGAAGAATGACATTGATTGATGGACATGTTCTGGGACTATGCACAAACAACCTGCTCAGGTCATCTGAATACATAGAAACATTGCTGATCAGCTCCCCATACACAAAAAGCTCAGGCTGTCCTTCTGTCCAAAGGGAGGATATCCTTCCATGTATCCTAGACTCACTTGATTAGTAAGTTAAGCCTTCACTTTCCTGCACTGTGGTCACCAGTTAAGAAAAGCTCAGTTTAGTGTGGTAAATATGGGTAACGTGTCACTGTTCTGTTTCTAGCTCTTTGTGATTGAGGTGCTTAAGCATTCAGCTTGAAGCAATATTTTTTATGTTGCTTTTTGAAGTGCTGTATGTACTTACCTAGTGGGTATGTACTAATGCGATTTTTTTTCTTTAGGCAGAAGAAAATCCCCAACCCCTAATTTATGTTAAATTGAAATACAGAGATGGAAGAGGCCTTTCTTGCAATCTCTATGTTCTCTTCAGAAGTGAATTTTAAATATCTACACTCATACCAGTTGTCTGCCTTGCCTGGAATCAGTATATTTAGAGTCAGTAAAATGAAGAAACCCTTATGGCACCCTCACACCTCCTTTTAAACAAAGGTAAAAGCAAGCTCTTAGTGTGTCACACACCAGTTCTACTTGCCCTAGGCTGAGTAGCCTGTGTGCTGTGGGAAGTGTCTGAACTCTTCCTGCTACTTGTGGTGGGCACCTGCTCGTACAATGGTGGCAGTACTAAAGAAATGGTGCTATGGTGGTTTATGGTCAGGAGACTTTTGGAGAGATGGCACTTTTCTATGTAAGTGAGCAGCCTGGTCATCAACATATGATAAGCACATGCTTCACAGATACTTATTTCTCATTATATTTCTCAATTTTAATTTTTTGAATATACTGCCAAATGTATTCTGGTTGACATGGATTTATTAACTAAGTCAGAGGGCCACTCATTAAGGTGATTGAAAAGGAGAACATATGACTGGAGCCCTATTCCTGAGATTATCTGGGGGCAAAAGTCCTGTGCTCTATTGCACGACTCTGTAGGTTAAAAATCAGATCTGTCTTCTCTTCTTTAAAATCCCCATAACTTTCAGCTTTGGAAGACATTGCAGTTCCACCCACTCCAGATGGAAGAAGCGTGCTGCTGGGAATCCCTTGCCAATCTCTGTCCCTGATAACAGTTTCTGAAGCATATTGGGGAAATCTGTTGAAATCTGTTATAATTTCATACTTGTGTGCCAGTTTTCTCTTTCCCTGTTTCTTCCAAGTACCTGTGGCTGGGGCTCCTTAATGCTTCTTTGAGGCTGGCAGGGTATTCCTGCAATGAGCAGGGCTCCCTGCTTTTACCCAGTGGAAAAGGGCACCACCAACGTTTCTGTTGCAAAACTGCTTATTTTCCCTTGGGTAAAATCTTGCTTGCTTTATTCATAAAAAAAAAATAAAAAATAATGAGTCCCTTGGGACTGCTTGTGAAGGAAAGAAAAACAGGAATTGGCCCCATGTCATAACCATCTGTTATTAACACAAAGAGCAAGGGCCCAGTCTTGCAGTCCTTGCTAAAAGCAGTTTGTTTAATAGGAATTACTACAAATATGAAAAATGTGTGTTTTCCTCATTACTGTGACAATATTCCCTTCCAGTAGTGAAAAAAAGAAGTCATCATGAATTTTGGTGTACAATCACACAATTGCATTATTTTGTATAGCAGTAGGCTGTACTGCAATAAACATCTCATTCCGAGAAATATATGTATTGCAGTATTTTCAAAAATCACTTCAGCTACTTTCACATGTATTTTTTCATAGTACATCTTTTTATTTTATGGCTGAATTATGACTGGGTTTTCTTTTCTACTATTTTTTTATGACTGAGGTAAACATTTTATTTATTTTTTTATAGCAGCTTGTTTGAAAATGGTACCATTTTTCCCTCTCCTTCAGTAGAAAATGTTTGATTTTTTACCTGATGACTCCCCCGCCCCAGACACACGCACTCTCCAATCCCCTCCCTCAATTATAATGACAAGTGTTACTAGAGAACTGAAATAATTCGATCCATTGTGCCATGCCACGTCATGGCAGAGAGGTAGTTTTGGTGGCTGTTACTTCCATTCACCTCTACGATGAACTGCTAGGTTGGATTGCAATTTTTTTCCCCCAGCTTTGTGACCTCCCCAGTATTTTGTATTTCTACCTTCATATTTGAGATAACCTCATATCTCTGTGAAGGATCAGCTTGATGTCTTCCTGCCCATTTGCTTTTCCATCAGTTCATCACTAGTTCTGAGAGTAGTGCCAGTCCCTGCAAGGTAACTTGAGCCCTGAGTGTTAATAGGAGCATTTAATCCGTGCTCCTTCACTTCTGGCTATAAATCTGTTAGGCAGAACACGGGTTGCTATAATCCTGTTGATTGCACCTCAGTGGCAGGCCAGTCCCCTGGCAGGCTGTAGTGCCTTTAAGGGTGGCTTTGAACAATCACTTTGGCACTGAGCACATGCAGTGCAGCCCAGAATCTGGGAAAAATATATAAATTATGATAGAAGGCTGCGTGTTTCCATGGTGTATGCAGAAAGACAGGATTTGCTGTATTGGATCAAACAAGTGGCTTGTCAAATCCATTACTCTTTTGCCAGCAAATGTCCGGTAGCAGATGTTTGGGAAAAAAAAAATATAAAGGAACATCAGTTTTGCTTTTCTTCAACCCGATAGCATTCTCTACAGCTCTGTTATGTCTCCTTTATATCCTTTCTCCAGTCATTTTGTCATTCAAATGTTAGAATGATTGTTTTCATTTTGTGTAATAGATACATTCTAAGCCATATAAACTTCCAGTCTATTTCTGTGATTTTTCTTAAGATTGTGGCCTCAGATTTAAATAGACTGGAAATTCTACAGATGTTTGCCTTATTACCAATTCAAGGCTTAAGTTTATACTTTGAACTTGACTGAAAAGCCCCTCGAGGATCTGATGGAGAAGCATACAAAGTAACAGCATTAAATTGATTTCTGTACATTTAGAGATGTAGATTTTAAATAGTTTGATTGGGAAAACTAAATTCATCATTTGTAAACTACATGTAGAACAAATACAGCAGAATTTTATTACAGCAACTTATTTTTTCTGTATTTTTAGACACTTTGAGCCATTTAAGGGTTAACCCCCACCCCCTCCATGCAAGCAGGGTATCACTTTCCTTAAAATGCCATTGGGAAACCGAGATAAATGGTGAAGCATTTTCTGTGTTGACATGATGTTCGCCTGTCCGATTGCATCCTTCCCAACAGACAGCAGAGAAGCAATTACAAAAAAAGACATCTGTGCCAAGGTTTGGCTAGCCAGGGAGGGCAAGCTCTTGTGTTTAAGAGGTAGAGAATCCAATCGATGAAAATGTCTGGGCCTGTTAGCACCAATAAAGCTGAAGGCCACTGGGAAGCTCAGAGAGGGTCTTTTGTTGCGGAGATAGAAAAGAGGCCGAAGCTGTGACACTTGGGGAGGAATAGGGTCAGCCAGTACCATCATCCATCTTCCTCAATGGCAGCTTTCTGTCAGTTTTTAACCCTGCTCAGCAGAGGATCTAAACCTCTATTGTTGGCACCAGCCAATTCTCAGCCAAGTGTAAATGAAGTTAATATTCACTGACCTTATGCATAGCCAATGAAGGCCCTTGATGTCATCCTGGAAATAATGTTATCTGACACTTCAAAAAGCAGATGTTGGCAGGTTGTTTGTGGTTTTTTGCTGAGCCAGTACGCAAAGATGCATTGTTTAGGCACCTCACATTTAAACTGATTTCCATAATAACCACAAATAGGCCTTTTTGACCTTAAATTGACATAGTTATGGTTTTAGTTTGCATATCATTATATGCTGCTTACAAAGCCCAGCTAACCTGCACTAAGTGGTCAGGGAGAAGTAGCTTGGTTCACTTAGATAAGAAATATATGGGTCAGTGAGTGAAATTTATTTATGCTGATAAAACAGTGAGTAATTAAAATAGGTTAAATAATTCAAAGCAGACATTTTTAGAGCAAAATGAAGAATAGCATTTTATTTTTTAGCATACCTCCATGAAAGGAAATACATAACAGAAGTAAAAAAAAAAAAAAGATTCCACTTTCAGAGGTACAGACAGCTTTTATTTTGAAAGCCTTTTGCAAGCAATCTTTAGTATCTTCCTTTGTCTCCAGTAATATTTTGTCATGGTGAAACATGATTATTCTAATGTTTTAATTACAGAAAGTTAAATAATTCTTATAGGCTCCACTTTGCCAGAAATTTGTCTAAGACAGCAGCATACTGATGATATCTGCATATTTGTACAGTGCATTTCACGCAGACAGATCCCCAAATCTTCTGCAGACTTCTAGAAACAGAACACATCCACACTCCTCTTGTGTAAAAGCCAGTGTCAAACATATGTTGTAACTCTAGGGTAGAACACTATGGTTCGTTTTAAAGCACAGTGCTATTTCTCAGCAGCCTATGGTTCTGATTCGAGGAAAGTTATAAACATGCACCACACATGAGAGGTGAAAAGTATTTGGTTTGGTTTATTTTTCTTGTAAATTAGCTATAATTCTGACTCGTGTGCTTATCTTATGCAAGATGAGTATAATAACACAGTAATAAAGTGCAGATGCAGGATGAGTAGTCACTGTTAATAAAAAATTTCAGCTGTATCAAATGAACTTTGCACAACCATGTTTTACCCCTCTGTGTACAAAATGCAGCAGAAAGTAACAGAAATCTAGAAAATTCTCTATTATGCCATGGTACTAAAAATGTGTTTGAATAATGATTGTAGTATAGTTAGCACCTTTCAGGCTGTGATGCATTCCTGTCCTTTTGAAAACTCAAAATAGCATGACTTTTTTTTTTTTTTTTTTGGTCAAAGAATGAGTTAATAGTTGAACTGAGAAAGCCTGATAATCGCAGTTGCTCGGGAGGCAATTATCTGAAAAGCTGGCAAAGATAAGAAATACCAGAACAGATCTGCATCTAATTGAAATCACTCAAATCTGATCTTAAGATAAACAGTCCTAGTATTTTTGGAAACTGTGTTATTGATTGTGTTCTTCCCATCAGTTATGTTTGTTTGTACCTGTTAGAGAAGTGAACATGTTTCTTGTAGTAACAGATTTCCTTAGAAATTCATCAGCTAGAGATTTCTCGCTATGTCTTTGCTAAATATTAACTCACATCAGATGGGATTTAACCAAAAAAAAAAAAAAAACCAAAAAAACCCCAAAGCAAAAACCAATACAAATTAACTAGGTTTCTGGGTGAAATTTTAAGAAATTGGTGATTGTTTTTGTTTGAAGTACGGCATTGTGTTTCATTAGCTTCTGGTTATTTATGTGCTGTGTGTGACATATGATGGCTCAGTCATATAGCTCACATGATTAAAAGGTTAATTTTAGTTTGGAACTGATTTTAATGGGGTATCTGATGGGACTAATTTGTCCAGATAGATTAAGTCAGATCACCCTTCCCTGCCTGCCCCAATCCTATATTCAGTTTATTCTACAGTCATTCTGAAAATATCTGAAGTTAGATGAAAATTTCTGAAATACAGAATTACAGCCAGCTACTGAACAGTGTGGAAAGAGCAATGAGCCAGAGAGCACTGAAAGCAATGAGGCACCTTAGTGGGCCTTTAACAAGCCCTAAGTCTGCTAAGCAAGCAAATTAATTTGTTTAAGACTTTACAAAGACCCATTTCTTCTGTAAGTTATATTGAGTAATAACCAGATTGAGTCACCTTTTCATTTTACTACTCTGCTGTAAATCGGTTCATTTCTGTCTCAGTTTTGTTAGTCTGTCCCTTTGTCAGGCTTTATCCTATGAAATGTGTAGAATGCCAAAAGAAACATCAAACTGACCCAATTCTGCCCTCTCCTCCAGCAGAAATGGATACTGAACTACAGAAGTTTTATTTCCTATTTCTGGAAGGAGACTGTGAAGGAGAAATTTGCCTTTGTGAATTAACCCATGGGCAGATTGATTCATTTCATCCTGTTGGTATTGAATATTGTTCTTATTTTAGTTGAAAGTTTGCAAAATGCTATCTTTCCATGGTCAGGCAGCTGAGGAAGTGATCCAAAAATAATATAAATTGGAAGGGTTTGGTTTAATGTACTTTTCTCTTTGTTTGTGGTTTGTTTTGGTTTTTTTTTTGCTTTAGACAAAACAGAACAAAACAAGACATGCTTTGGACTAAATGTCAGCAGAAGTTTCATTAGGGGATAGGGGCACACTGGGAGGTGTGGGGCTGTGGGGGAGTGGTTGGGGTCTCTCCTGCTGGTGGAAGGCACTATCAGCAGTGGGTTTGCTGGTGACTTTGGTGCTATGTCTGGCAGTTCGGATGGAGGAAACCTGTCAGGGCCTGGGAATCTGATGTTCTTGCTTGGAACTAGGTTGTTCTTACTCCTGTAAGAGGTCTTTAACAGCAGATTGTTTTGGCTGTTTCTCTTATTTAGGATAATACATAATTTTCACCTCTGGACTCTGGGCCTCTGCAGAAATGATCTGTATGGATCTGAGTTCATTTGTATTGCGTTGTTAGCATGGCTATGATTTTCTTTGACAGTTACATCAGCTGGGAAGAGAAGAATGGAATTAGATATGAAAAATTGCTTTGTTCTCCAGAGTTTCTAGAAAACATCTTTGAAGCTGTAGTGTAAAATCTCTAGCGCATCTGCAGATGATTTGTACTAATAAAAAATAGCCAGCAAAAGTCTGTTGGAGAAAACAATATTGGAAGAAAAAAAACACAGTAAAATCAATTGTATGAGGAGATAGAATATTTAGCACTGACTCATCTTTCCTAATCAGTAGAAAAATGGATTATATGACTAATAAAGAATCACCTCAAAGAGAACAGTTAAACCATGTACCATTTTGCTGAACACATCAAAATACTGTAAATAACCTACCAATAATGAAATACATGATTTTACAACAAACAAAATTTGCCATATGGGAGAAAAAAAAATCAAATGTGCTACTTTATTATTTTGCATATGAACGAGGGTAGCCTTTGCGTTTTCTATTTTTTTTCTTTTTTTTTTGAGTCAGAAATAAAATTTACCTCACCTACACAAAGCACTGATTGGCGTAAAGCACCTGCTGTCATATTGAAGCCTGGGAATGTATCTCTGGGGAGAGGGAATGAGGGGGTAAATCAGTTATGAGGAGCTGCAGACAGGTGAGGAGATGCAGTCTAAAGATAAGATTTTGGGGAGGGGCTGGGATTGAGGAGGATGGTGGTGTTTCTCAGCTTC
Source organism: Petroica traversi (assembly GCA_025920805.1). Taxonomy (NCBI): domain Eukaryota; kingdom Metazoa; phylum Chordata; class Aves; order Passeriformes; family Petroicidae; genus Petroica; species Petroica traversi. The sequence continues at coordinate 25,725 of JAHLSL010000046.1, forward strand.
TGCCCTAAACCTCAGTGTGCCAGGCAGTGGATGTGTCAAGAGGTGCACATGGCCACTGCAAAGCCCCTCAGCCAGGCCTGGGGTGTGCCTGGGAGCTGCCATTACTAACAGCACAGCACAACACAGCCACCCCTGCTCTGCCCCACCAGCTCTCTGCTTAGGGCTCTGCCTTTGTTTCATAAAGTCAATAATGCAAATGTACAATAATAAAGGTGAGGCCTGCCCTTGCCCCTTTGAAATGATTGGGAGATTATCTTTTATAAACACTAAAGTCTATTTGCTGCCTCTGTTTTGTTTTGTTTTTTCTTATAACCATCTTCAAAGTGCCTTTCACACATACAGAAAAGATATTTTTTTTGTTGATGAAATATCAATGGTAAATATTGTGGAAGTATCTTTCATAAGTAATAAAAAAAGAAGGGCTCATTTGTAAGCACAGCCAAATTCTTACTTAGTGAAGGAGAATAAGGTACATTCTTCCTCTTCCCTGCTGTTCCTCTTTCTCCTCAAATGGCAGAGGGTGTGATAAAAGTTAGATTTTTGTACTACCCACGCAAAAGACATCTCTGTGTTTTATCCACATGGCAAGAGTGGCAGGAATAATATTACTTAAAAAAAATACATTTTGATTTTATGATCTCAACCTAAGGTGATTTAGCTCTGTTCTTCTCATTAAGCAAGTTGGAATGTCTCTTTTCTCTATGCACTGTCCCCAAGTGCCTGCAAAACTGAAAATTAAAGATAAGTAAAAGAAGAATGGTTCTTAAGCTGAGAATTTACTGTTTGGTTTTTTTTTTTTTTAACTTTTTCAGCTTTAGACAGACACACATAGCTCATGTAGCTGAAATTAATTGGGTCCCCCACAACATCAGGAATGTCTGAAATAAAAATTCTTTAATCCATCTGTATGCATCTGTTCAGTTTCTGAATGTAATTGAGTCATCTTAACAAAATATTTTCTACAACTGGAAGGACGAGAAGCCATTTTTTCCTCAAGCTAGAGTTTAGATGGTCATACAGAAACAATAGAATATACACTGGAATATAAAATAGATTACCAATTGTTCTGCAATTAGGAATCAAAGAAAAGGTAATGACTTGGCAACTTCATATGCTCAAGTATACTTAGGTTTTGAAGCCCATTTTAAAACCCTCATTTAAAATAACCACAAAGTTCTTTTTTTATATATTTGGTCAGTTTGAGATTACTTTTCTGTTTCTTTTTTTTTTTTTTTAAATATTCTTTTATTTATGATGAAGCAATGTATCTTGAAGGACTGAACCAGGGCTCTTAATTTGTGTCATGCACCAGTGACAGGACAGCTTAGGAAGTGACAGCCTAATCATAATAAATTTGAGCAGCTTTTACCTGTATAAAATTGTCATGGGCAAAGTCTCCAAGTGTGGGAGAATATTTATTTGTTGCATAGGTGTAAAGGAGAACCTAATTTAACTTGTGGAAACACTGTTACCACTGATGAGGAATGGGGAGAAAAGAAACCTCTTGGGCTTTGAAAGATGGAAAGTAAAAACTGAGTTTTTATTCCTGATGAATTGCAAAACCGTCCTTTTTCTTGCAAACTTAACATATTTCCTGCAGAATTCACCAAGCAGACCATAATCATGAATGGTTATCTCTCTCCAATATGACTGTAGAGGCCCTTGTGGAGTGATATTTTTGCTACAGCCTGAAAGTGTAAAATACTCTATAGCCAGACTGCAGGGACCTTGAGCACATGAGATCTGGCTCTTCCTCAGTCTCTCTCATGCACATCAGGGAGCACAGGACTTACATTCCAATGTCTGTGTAATTAGAGTCTCCCTATGGGTAAAATGTAGGTTAAAAGTGAGGAAATATCCTTCTACACTGAGCAGCAGAAGGTTTCTAGTCAGGGCACACCTGTTCCTCCGTGCTGAAGAGTTCAGGATAAAACAGGAATTGTTGGTGCAGAGCAAGCATGTCAAGGGGAATCCAGGTTTTAAAGCGGTTTAAACTAAACAGGAACAAGTCTTACTCTGTTTGCATGGTTATAATCAGGAACAACTGGCTGTGAAGACTACAGTGATCCTCAGCTTGCAAATCAGATGTTTAGCTATGAGTTCCAGTGTCTAATATCACTAACTGCTAAATGGGGATAAACTACTGGATATGCAATACCAGTCTGATTATTTCAGAACTGTATTGCTCTGCGTTTTCTACTTTGCATGTGTTTTTAACTTCTACTTAAGTAATGCACAGTTCTCTTGGTATAAACCCCTAGAATTTTACAGCCCTGCTATTGCCCATTTATGTTATGACATCTACACTCCTGGAATGATCTGCTCCTGCTCCGCTGAATTAACTGAAATACCCCATCGTTCACTGGGTTTCTTTGCACCACTGGGGAGAAACAGAGCGGGTAACTCTTAATCCTGTTCTAAAAATAAAGGGCAGGAATTTGTTAAAGTTATGCTGGACAATAAAATAAGTGTGAATTTGCCACATTGCATGAAGTGCCTCTTGCCAGCTCTTTTAGTGTTGTCACGAGCTTAATGGCTATTTGCTGCTGTACAGTTTCAGCTCCTGCAGAAATATATTTCAGTTTCTATTCTTGAATTTTTTAAGGGTCAGCTGTCAAGCACTTCTGATGTTTGACAAATGCTGTGTAGTTAAGGATATCAAGGGAAGATAAGTGATAAGGGGTAATCAAAAATGAAAAATGGAAATGCTCATATTTTAAAATCTCCAATGCAAGTAAGTAGAGGTGACCTTCCTGTAGTTAACCCTTCTGTATGCACATCATTCATTAGCCAGGAAGTTAAAATTTTTTTGTTGAGATGTGTTTTCCAGTTATGAGCTATTTAGGGCTGTGTGAGAGTCCAGAATAATCTGTTTGCTTTAGAGAAAGAAAGTAGTGCCTTCTAGGCAGTATTATTTTAGGACTAAGAGAATGCCTTTCTATTTTTGTCACAAAGCTATCTCCTATGGTGCACCTGAGGTCTGACGGGGATCATCTCAACGGAGTTAAAAATGGTTGTTCTTTTATTAATAAAATACAGTGTATTATGTTTTTGTCTCTCTTTGCTGCTTTCACAGAGGCATCTCATTTAAAGTCATTAAGAACTCATTGATACATTTATTCTCACCACAGTGCACTAATAACATTCAAAGGCATTAGAATCTGGCTACTGTGCTTTTGCAAAAAGTTGCAGTGTAGGTCAGCACACATGCTACTTTTCTATGATAAATGAGAAATATTAATGTGTTAGGCCAGAAAATATTAAAAATATTTATCGTGTCAGCTTTCTGTCTTTCATTTCACTTTTTTCCCTCTTCCTACAGTTTTGAGGTAGGTCATAATTGGCGTATTATATATATATAGTATATATAATTTTACATTATTGTTTTCAATTTGAAACAATGATTAAACATAATTTGAAAAACTTACAAAATTATGTAGGAAAAGATAGCTCTCTAATATGATCAGGTGTCTTATACTCTCCCTCGCTGCCTCAGTAAGCACAAAGAATTAATAGAAACTCACAGTACACTGGTACAAATTCAGAACAAAATAAAACGATGTGTAAGTCATGGACAAGCAAAATAATTTTCTGTCTATTTGTAGAATGATCTCTTTTAATTTGGCTGTTGGTACAACTAATAAGTTCCTAAAAAATCATAAGCTTTGTGTGGAAAATATCACTTTGTACAAAATATTCCAATTTATGCATATTTTTCTGCCACCACAGCTTATTTGCATGAAATAAGTTCATCCATTTTTCCATGAAAACAAATGGTAAACCTCCTGCTGAATTTATTTATCAAGCATTGCATAAAAACTGGATGCCATTTTCTGTTCAGCTATTCCCAATGAGTTTTCCCTGGTGGAAATTAGAAGGTGTAATTTTGGCCTTGGTGGTGTGAATGGTGTGAATCTTAGTTTAATTGGACCAGGAGTTGACACAAAGTATTCTGGTTATTATCTTATATTCATTTTCATGGCAGCTATTTGGGATGTCTCAAAGCAGAGACATCATGGGTAAAACAGACATCTAGAGGAACTACATTTCTAAGCCTCATAGACAATTATTTATTTTAAATGATATGCAGTAAGAGAAAATAATTGGTGGAAAAACGGTGATGTTTAAAGGTGTTTCCCACCTTGCTGTTAGAGAGATTTGATGTTTTTATTGTGTAGTGGTGAAAATGAAAAGGAAGGTTAAAACTTCTTTCTGGTTTTTAGCGTAGCTGTAATATTATCTATATTCACCACTTCCTATACTAAATTTTGATTTGAACAATACATAGGACATTGAATGATACAGAATGAAGGTTTCTCTTTCTGCTTTGATTCCAAAAGTGCTGTCCACTGTCACAGGAGAAGTGAACTTCATCAGACGTGACTTGACTTTACATCTGTGCAGGAGGTTGTCCCTTGTAAAAGAGTAGAGTTGTGAATGAAGCCTTTGTCTTCAGCTTCCTTGTAATCCTGCAGTACAGTTGAGCATGTTAGCTCAATTGGAATAATGTGCTGTTTTCTATAGATGAAAAAAAAATTAAGCCCTTTCCTCATTTTAGGCTCCCAGTTCTGTACTTTCTTAGATTTCACACTACCTGCTTTGGTTTTAGCAACTCTGATTTCAGTCTGTCACCTTCCCCGCCTAAATATAAAAAATGATGTGCTCCTCTTCTTCAAGGAGAATATTCAAGAAATGCAATCCCGGTGAGAGTGCTGTTTTGTAGCAGCAGGGATTCTTTTTTCCTGTCATTTTCTTAATTCGGTCTCTGTTTCAAATCTTTATCAGCATCTGTCCTTTTAAGGAAAGAGATTAAAATGTCTGGGGGTAAACAGAGGATTGATTTGGTGTGAATGTACAGCTTCTGTGCTTTTACAATACATGCAGTTATGAACAGGGATACCACATGCTTTAATGTCCTTACGGACTCTTAACTGCTTTGCTTCCTTGCTGTTGTGCATGCTGATTTTAGTTGTCCTTTCACTATATTAGGCATTAATTAAATGTGCATTTGAATTTTATTTTTGTTTTTAGAACAAGGAGCATGTTGTATGAAATGCTGGATCATGCAGTCAGAGCTGGAGAGGGGTTATGCATTAAAAAACTGTGAAGATATAGAAGAAAATGCTAAAGATATTTGGGTTAATAAAATGATAACAATATTCTGAAATATGACAGAATATATTGCAGTAGCTCAAATATATTGATGACTGTCTGACTGGGTTAGAGATAAAAGCAGTAGACATGCATTTGCTCTGCTTGCTCTCATTTAATTTCATCATAGTGAGTCACATAGGCATCAAGATTTATATGTGTCTGATAAGTAGTCAGGATAGAGAGTGCTAATGATGGTTGTAATGCTTTCTAGAATTCTATTTCTTCTGACTTTGTTTGACATTGTGACTCTAAATACTGCAGACTCAGTAAATTAGTAAGTGGAAGACAGAGGGGGAGACAACCCGCCTCAGAATTCACACCATATTCATCAGTATTTAGTCATCCATAGGCTGATTTTTAAAATTCCCCCCTTCCCCCCATGTCTGGACAGCAGAATGCATGGTGCTTCTCAGGAATATTTATCAGATTGGAGTGTGCATTTATTGGAAGAAATTCAGGGAAAGTAAGTCATAAAACATGCTGAGGGCTTTTTTGTTTGGTGTTTTTATTTCTGTGGGTTGTGGTTTTTTTCTAATTTTTCTTTTTTCTATTTTGCAAGGAACTTATTTATCCTTCAACTCATAGAAAATCTCTTTTTCATCAGTGATCAGTGCAGAATGGAGAGACTTGGTTGAGTCTTACTGGTTCACATGGGACAACTGTCTGTAGCACAATCTGTTTCTGCTGATGGCCCTAGCACTGCCATGACAGATGCTTGGAAAGCTGCTGTCCCTACTGTCGCTGTTGTTGACACCATTGCAAATTCTTAAAGGAAAGTTGCAGTGAGTGTTACTCTAGTTGAAAAAGAAGACCCACAGTTGAAAACAAGGTAGTCTTTTACAGCTTGACCCTGTGGGATCTCTCTTGCCATCCATGTGCTTTTGGATGGTCTTAACTGTAGGTATTGTGGGTTGAAGGTCTTCACCTCTTTAAATGACTGTGGTGTCAGTAGGAGAATTTGGAATACTGGGAAGTGTTTGCACATCTCTTACTGTCTTCATTTATATGACTTAGGTGTTTGCTGCCATTGTAGCAGTGGTCCTTAGAGGAACTACTTTTCCAAGACATGAACAAAGACAGGACTGACAGTATTGCAGCTAGAAAAAACATGGGAAAAGATAGCTATGGGCAATTTCCACAGCTCTTAATAAGTAGCAAGAGCAAGTATAGCAGAGAAAATCAATAAAAGCCCCTTGTCTACCTTCTTACCTCCACAGCCCTCTCCTGAAACCCACAAGAAAAAAAGATGCAGGAATAAAGCATTTATCTTCAATGTGCCTGTCAGTTAGGTACATCCTATGGCTGACAGCAAGGCTCTTTTCCACTTTATCATTTCATGCTTGTTTTGGTGGAGAAGAGAGTCAGTTATTCTATTTAATTCTATCAGCTGTTAGAAAGTACTCTCTATTCTAGCGATATATTCCTTTGAGCAGTTTAAATTCTTCTGAAATGGCACAGATTTTACTGAAGGCTGTTTTTGCTGTTTAGTGTATTAATGCCTACATGATTCAGCCAGACTCAAGATGACGAATTCGTTGATTCTGGGATGCTTCTCTCCATGTGCGTAATGGGAATATATCCCTCCTTTGCTCATATTTTTCATTATTTAACCAGAGAAGATAGAGAAGAAAAATTGAGTTGCATATGGTAATAAAGTTGTTAAATGCCAAAGTGGCGAATGGATCCCAAACATAGATTTTAGGACTCTTGTTACTGCACATCCTTCCACTTCATTTTGTTCTAAGAAGAAGACTGCTTAGCCTGAAAAACTGGACAAATACCTACTGTAATTACCAGAGAAGTAGGATGAAGTCTCAAAATAAAATAAAATCAAGTGTGGGTTTGTTCTACTTCTACTTTTTACTTCTGCTTAAAAAAGAATAGAGGCCATAAACCCTAAATTTTTTTGCTGTACCTCATCATGACTAATGAAATTTGAAACAGAGCAGGGTAACCACCTTTCTGCAGCTCTTCATATGAAATCTAGTTTGATAGGTCTTCAAAAAGAAGAGTACAAAAATATACAATAATCTTATAGGTATTTGAATAAAATAATTTTGAAGAAAAAATAGTGTTTTGTGTTTTGCTCTATTGCAGCCAACTGGAACAATGTATGGAAAAAAACCTACTAAAATTCTCATTTTGAACACTTTTCATGATGTGACATAAGGACATTGTGCATATATTGTTGTTGACTTGGTCACTTCAGAGTAAGGACCTGTGAAGACAGACCCAGTGAAAAAGTATGTTATATTCCCTGAAATGAGAAAATAGGAATTCAAAATTGACAGATGTGGTATACTCAGTGTCAGGAATACAAGCTGAAGAAGACAAGGCACTAAGATGTCAGAGAACATATCACGTTCTCTGATATAAAAATGAGAAGATAAAACAGCTGAATTACCATGATGATGAGTTACTGTGCTCATCTTCTAGGCAACATATCTTTTGCCTAGAGAAGCTGTGGATTCCCCATCCCTGGAAGTGTTCGAGATCAGGCTGGATGGGACCCTGAGCTGCCTGGTCTAGTGGAAGGTGTCCATGTCAATAGTGTAGGCTGGGGATGGGAGTTTGGAACTGGATGATTTTTAAGGTCCCTTCCAAGCCAAACCATTCCATCATTCCATTATTCTTTCAAGAAACAGGTACTTCAAGGGACTATTTTCCCAAGTTCATTGAAATGTAAAATAATTTTATTTAAAGAAAATGAGGATAAAGAAAATGACTGCAGCTTTAATCTGCTTTTGATGCAAAAAGAAAATTAAGGAGATAATGCAGATGTATGGATTGCCAAATGTTACGTTATTCTTTTATACAGAAAAATTGCCTTTTCCCACTCCACTGACATATTTAAGCATGGCTACAGCCTTAATAAAATAAACCTAGGCCCTACGCAATTAAGGTAACTTTAAAGAGAATTAGGAACTAAAAGCAGCAGAAGTTTGCATCGCCTGTTTGACCTTCATGGGAACAGCAGTGCAATCAATCTTTTAACAGAAGTGGTATAAAATTTGAGGAGGAGACATAAATTTTGCTGCATATGCAAAGTGCTGGATGTAAATGGGCTATATACCTGTCGAATCTTTAGCTGAACAATATAGACTGAGATAATACCACAAGTCAATCCCTTCCTCAAGTTTTGTGTTATTGGATTTGATTTACTAGTAAAACCACATAAACCCTACATAATCTACTTGCATTCTGGATCTGTCTGAGATTTTTCTTTGTCCCCTATTCTCTTCTGACTTTCTCATCTGAAAGAGTTGCTTTGTGTAGAAACTACTCATCTACCACTATGACTTGGTGTTTGTTGTCTTCATTTGTAAGACTGTGATATTTTTTGACATTTTTTTGATCTGTGTTGATTTGTGGTTTTTTTTTTAATGCAGGCCAGTGCACACAAACACTTTTATTTCTACATAAAATCTGAAGTCTGCCAACCTGTTACAAATACTACAAATAAAGAAGGGGTATTTTATTTCCACATGCCAGTTGACATAAATAAAAGGGCTATGTACTTGCACAGTGTCAGGAATAATTTATATTAAGTTTTAGGACAATTACTATACGATTGATTAGACTGTGGGCCTTGCTGCCAAAGGATGTTGTAGAAACATAATCACAGTAAAGGTCAAGTATCTGTGTTTCTAAATTGTACAGCAGAAACCCTTAGTTCTGCAGACAAGTTGTGGCTGACGGAAAATTTTATAGCAGCTTCACTGCAAACACAAAGCAGATGCTGTAAGTGAATTCAGTTTAAAAAAAAAAGAAAGAAAGAAGAAAAAAGCAATCAGTACAGCAACCCTAGCAATACCTATTTTCACATTAAATTCCATTTCTTTTTCACAAGCTCCCATTATCAGGCTTTGATGAAACAGGTTTTTTTGGCTGCTAATCCACAGTACGTGCTATATTCAGGACTGAAGGAGGATGAGTGAAAATCCAGCACAAAGTATGGGCTGTTTGAAATCTCTGGTACTACTGGAAAAACAGAAGTGCAGAGCATAAATTGGAGGATATATTGGCTTAAGGTTCTTGTTACTGGTTGAAAACCAGTATGCCTGCAGTGCTGATGTATGTTTGGGCTCATTCTTGCAAATATGTCCAGTGAAGTCGCTCTTACATCAAATATGTTTGCACACATAGTCAAAACCTCTCATTGCATTTGAAGAAGATTCCAATAAGCTTTGCATTCCTTTTGCATCTTACAATTCCTTATTCTGAATGGCATTTTTCACAAAGTTCCCAGTAATTATCACATCTTAAAAGCTGCGAGTTAAATGCAGATTTGAGTTTCAACCATTTATAGATCTTGTAGGACATGGAAACCAAAAGGGCACAAAAAGGCACAAAGGTGCTTTATTAATTCAATATGAGGATTAGTGGCTGGGCAAAGGGGTTGGCACACTTTGCAGTGCAGGAAGTGTCATGTTTGTCAGGGATTCCCAGATCCCTCAGAAAATTCCATAATTAATAATTGTAGTTTCATACGTATATTGGCAAAAAGCCTAATAAATGGCTTTTGCATCTGCTATTTTAGTGATGTCATAGGTTAATTTGTTCCAAAGAAGAAAAATGAGATATGAAGAGGGCTTTTTTATAATACTTGATAAAGTCTTTATAGTCTTTAGTGCAACTATCTGTAGTCACTAATAACTGAGTATGTTTCCTTGTTCTTTGGTTCACCCAAACTATTTGATACTCATACCATTCATCTTTGGCTGCATGATAGGCCAGTAAGGAGGGTTATATCACTGAAATCTGAGAGCTTGTGAAGCATGCACATATGTGCACACATGCCCACAAATTAAGATTCTTCAAATGTGTCCCCTATCTGTACTGCTGCTGTAATGCAAGAAATTGCCAGCTAGCATTTGTATTCATATCAAATTAATTTTCATCACCATCCACATAAATGTCATAATAGCCTAATACAATCATAAACAACTTGACTGCACCAGTATTTTATTTTGAATTTAGAAAACTAGTTACAGTAGACCAGTTCTTTACTCAAAAGCTCAAATATGCCAACCTCAGCTTGATATCTCGTTCCCTGTAGGCATACTTTACTCATTTATGCTCAGTCACCAAGAATTTGTGTGACAAGCTATAAAAAGCTCTACAACTATATGTGTATGGATCTAGATGGATCCAGCTATTATGAAAGAATTTTGGACGATCCACTGTTCTGATTTGTCAACACTACCCAGCCTCATAGGAGGCTAGATGAACTTCGTGCATATGAAAACAGGACATGTTTTATGAGACTATGCAGCTGGGTGCCATTTGAGGATTACTGGTAATTCTTATGACTGGATACTTTATGTTGGCATGCCAGGACAAGTAAGTGAGAGAAGGATTTATTTGAAGCTATTGCCTGGAGAGCAGTTCCACTGACCGTTTGCAAGAGGCTTGGGTTGTGTTTGTAAACATTGTTTGTCTGGTCTTGTTTGAGGTGGTGTATAGTGTGCAGCATGTAGGTTGACAGATGTGATACAGGAGTCACAGAAGACTCATATTCTTTTGGACTGTTAGCTAAGAACCTGGCAGGATAGCCTTTGGCAGCTGGGAACTGAGTCCTTGGTCTCCATAGACTTTAGTGAGAACTGAGCTGCACACTACACATGTAAGCACTATCTAAAATTTAGGTGGTGTAAAACAGAATGTTTAATCTGTGGTATGTTGTCATCTGGGCAGTGGAGATCAAGGGATTAATTGGGCTGACTTCTCTAAAAATATTCACGCTCTGTATCACACAGCTTCAGTTTCTGTTGATGTTTCCCTCCCAGCAGCCCTTTTGTTCCTGCAGAAGTCCTCCAGGCAGACTCAGGATGCCCAGGTCCCAGTCTGACTTTGTATTTAAATCCAGTGTCAGAGTTGGCCAACCTTTTTCCTTTGTGTAGCTTTCCTGTCACTGTCTCAGAGGAGACCTGTTTGAGATCAGTGGGTCTGCTGGACTGGTGTGCTTGCTGGTGATAAGGAGGCAGGTTGTGTAATGGAAATGTGTCTGGCTGAATGATTAGAAAAAGTTGGGAAGGGGAGGAACTGAGCACCCCGCATGAGGACTGAATGCTTGTTTTGTTTCTCATTCCTCAGCCCTATTCCTTGGTCCCTAGTGGACCTCCACAGCCACTCTACTCTCTCAATTTGTTCTATCTTTATTTTTCTCAAAAATTAAATTCAATTAAAGTTTACTTATATCTTTAATCATTCAGGAAAAAAAACAAACCCTATTTAAGTATTTAATGCAGAAAATTTTAAGACTGGGGAAGAAGGAGTGCCATACTGGGGAGCCAGTATGGCTTAGGGTAGAGTAGCAGAAATGAAGATGGAAATGCTTTAGAGGCCAGGGAGAAACCAGGGAATGCTTTTTATCAGTGACAGTATCTGCTGTCCCCTGGGCCATTGCCATGACTTTCACGCCTTTGTGGGATGTGTTTTATTTCTTACTTGGTAGTCCATCCTTTTGAGAATGAATGAATGATTTTTGAATAGAGCTGCCTAATTAAAAGCCCTAAATTCACTTTGAGTGGAAAACTGAGTTTTGCCATGGGCTGCGAGGGCGCTGCCCTAACATGGGCAGTTTCTGCTGCAAAGTTTGGGAGCTGCAAACAAGTTAAGCAAGGATGAACTGGGCCTCCTTGCCTGTTACTGAACTTTATAAAAATATTTTTTTCTACCCCCTCACTTACATAAACTAGCTTTTATTTTCTTTCTTTTTGGATTCTCTTTTTGTTTGTGACTGTAGCAACTTGCTTCCTTCATTGTTTTTCTTTCAGTATCTTGCTCTCTTTTCAAAGAATTATGCAGTTACTTGAGTACCAAGGAACCAATACCTATAAACTTGTCTTTCCAACAAACTACACAGAGATGTTTGAAGAATTACTTGCACACACACAAAAAAAAAAATCATTTGAGATACAAATTGTTCACAATTAGGATGCTGAGTCACTTCTACGTCTGTTAGATATTTTAAGTAGTGATTTATCAAAGCCAACAATTAAAGCCTCTCTAAATAAAGAATTCATGTTTTCCCCTCAAGATGGTGTCAATAGCAAGAAGAATAGAGTAATAGGAGTGAACTGTAGAGCAAAACAGTTTATCCTGAGGACTTGATGTTCATGCTAAATAAATTTCAGGAGGGTGTTATTTGTGGTAGGTCTAGTCTGTTCCAATTGAAGTTGGAACACATAAGTTTCACTCTTGGAGCACATCTTCTGGCTCTTTTCCTCTGAAAAAAAAAAACCTGTTCACTTGGTCTGACATTATGCAATGGGAACCAAAACGCAATAAGCGTGGATGACTGGGAAATCCCTTCAAAAGTGCACTCTGCATCCAACCAGATATATGAATGTGGATGCATTAGTGTTATATTAGCATTCTTTCTATTCCTTTTCAGTTTTCATAAGTGGAAACCCAAGACACAAATACACAATTATAAGAAAAAAAGCCCCACAAAAATAGAAATTCAAAGTGTCCAAACCTTTAAAAGTTTTGTAAATGTTTTGGAATATTGCTGTCCTTGAAAATATACCTGGCAGCTGGGCAGATGCAATAGATATTGTTCATGTGGTCTCAGTGGACCTTTGATCTTCCTTGTTCACATTGTCTTTATTGCATGATTAAGGTCACCCATTGTCTAAGACACCTATTGCTTCAGTGGGTTTGGTTCAGGCCCCCAGGGCTATAATTACTTAGCTGACTAATGCCAATAAGTTTTTGGAAATTTGCAGAGAACTACGATTGCACTCAATTCTAGAGAACCTGGGCCTTGCATGGACACAGAGCTGTTCTCTTAGGGGTTTTAAAGGATTAAATGTAATAGTAGTGTACACTGAAACAGAAAGTGTGATAATCTTAGTTAGCTGGATTATGTGTCAGAAGCAGCTTGGAAGTGCACAGCATTTTCAGTGAAAAAATCTTTTGTCTGGTTAGATGAATAACCTCTTGTCTTCTTTAACAAAAATAAAGTTCATGTTTTGAGATTGCATCGTGCTGGTTCCATAAAGCTTCCTTGGATATCTAGCTCCTTTGTTTTGCAATGGTATTTAATCACTTGCAGTATCATACACTCTTCAGCCAAGCACATTATCCCTTAATTATATACGACTAAGCCCCTCTTGACTGTAAGACATGTTGTTTGTTCAAACGCACTTACAAATCCATTTTCTTATCAGTTCTTTGCTGAACATTTACACAACGGGTACTGTTTAAATATGAAAATAAACCTTTTATAAAAAAAATGTTTGACCCACCCACCTGGCCTCCATCTGTGATTGTTCTGTCTCTGCAATCTGTTGTCTGCTTTTCCTCAGCATGTTCTTTATCTTTTTGGATGGCTGCTATCTTTGAGCGACTTTATTGCCCCTCCCTATTTTCTCTGTGCTTAGTAGAAAGTGACATTTTCAAATCATAAGGATCAGCCAGGCAGATTTGATATGCTCTCTGCTGTAAGACACACTTCTGTTCAGAGTATGCAATTAGTAAAGACGACTTCATTTCACAGTATCACAAGTCATGCTGCACTATTTGGAATTAAAGCATTGTGTGAATCCAAGGAGTTTTATCATAAAAACTGTTACAGATAAATCTGTCAGAATTAGCAATGCTTTTTCTTACCACATGTTTACTGAAAACCAGAATTTTCTTTTGTTTTGTTCCAGTTCATTTTCATGTCAGTGAATTACTATACTAATGCTTTTCCTTTATATATTTTTTTCATTAAAGGGGAGTTGTGTGTTTGTAATCTCTTAATAAACTGACACTCTAATCTTTAGATAAAGAGGTTAAATCCATTTTTATTTTGAAGGATTATAGTTAAATTCTTACAAAGACAGTTAAATTTCCAGTCTATGCACTGATAAAACTTTTATTGTCTTCTGTGAATCTGGAAGGGAATCCTTTCTTAAGAAATTAGAGTGTATATTTTGTTTCCTTTCTACCAGCTTTTCTGGTTTTTTTCCTATTCCAAGCCAAATGCGACTGTGGAGAACAGTTGCTTTTTTTTGCATTAAAGTTCCTTCAAAAGCACCACAATGGATTCAAAGGCATGTGCATATTTTTTCTGAGTAAGTAGGACAATCAGCATTAAATGTAAAAATATCTGAGACCAGGATATGCAAGTAAAGTTATTTTTAGGTTCTATAGCACTGTTGTGCTGAAGTGGAGTAATTTCTCTCTTGTGGGTTCTTAGAAGTTGGTCTTTTGTTTGGATGGATTTGCCTGCTGTATAATGATGGCCTTGAGGAATGTGTTAGAGAAACCTGTGAAAAATTTCTTCTGGGTTGAGGCCTGGAATGGTAATAGTAGGTCATTGTCCAAAGGAAACAAAAATGTGTTATTAAGTTATTTTAACTTCATTTCAATTGGAAAGCTTATAGAGATGCCTGCTTCTATTCTATTTCACAAGAAAGCCCTCCAGATTTATTTCTTGCCAGCCAATTATTAAGCGCCATTACAGTTAAATTAAATTAAACATCCACAACAAGTTGATTGTCTCAAAGCTTTAGGAAGAAACAGAACAGATCCATTTTCAGCACTTTCTTTACTGAGAACTTTATCCTTGTACCATGAGACCTGAGAGAGATCTGAGACTCTCCAAAATGACCCTCATTATTTGACAGGGTCTAAAATTATTTCATTAAAAGATTTCAGGTTATCTGGGGCTTTCATAGGAAACTCTTCCATTTTATTTGTATCTGGAGAGCTGTAGGACAGGATTTTTTTTTGGTTTTTGAAGGGAATCATCTGCGTGAAGAGGGAATCTGGCATATAGATAGACAGAATGATTGAGCTTAGTGCTGTTCTCTCCTCAGAAGTACAAGAAGCTGCTCTGGTTAAATTTTTACTAACTTCACATAGTATTAATGCATTGATTAAACATTGTTGCTGAAATGAGTGTTTCTACTCCTTTTCCACTTCCCACTCCCTTTTACATCCCTCTTCCCCTGTGTCAGAGTCTTCACAGACACTTAATGGCTGTAGAGTAAACTGGACCGAGGAACAAATAAAACAGCAAAGAGTTAGTTATACAGTAGTATGTCATAAGGTTTTGTACATAAGACTTTAGTGAAATATGAATTTTCTTTCCCATATAATAAAGTTTTATGTTTTGCAGAAGTAGGTTGCTGTTGGGGAACTCCTTTGTCAGCATAGGTTTGTCTGCATTGTATCTTGGACATCAGCGTTGGACATTTGAGCAAAACAGGCTGGCTGAGTGTTCAGGCTTTTAGATGCAAGTATTAGATGAACTTCATGGCATCCTAGGAAGGAAAACTTGGCCTGGTATCCTCCAGCTGGCTTTATCCAACACTGTTGCACCCATACCTGTCCATGGATGGGGTCAGGCAGGCAGGTGAAGGTCTGGATTCTCCTGGAAGATTGCAGAGGGACAGATCCAGTCTGTAGGCAGCCTGAGAAATACCTACTTGCAAGCATCTGCAGTTCCTGGGGCAGCATAAGCCTTCTGTCCCTTACAGCCACCAGACTTGTCCATTGAGGAACAACTCTGAAGGATGAGAGGCAAGTTGGAAACCTTGATACTGCACACTTAGATCTCTTTGAGTGGTAGATGTACCTCACATATTTCAATGACAGACCAAAACTTGCCCCTATTTCTGTTATTCCTCTAATGGTAATTTAGAACCAACTCTGTCAGAAAAGCTATCATCAAATCTTCCCTTCAGCAGTTCATGTTTCTTCTGGAAGTTTCTCAGTGCTGCTCCCAGGAAAGGATAATAGGGGTAGCCAGGGAGTGAGAGGATTTTCCAGATATTTGTAAACGGTTTTTGTAAGGTTTGGTGCAAAAATACAGTGACTCTTATTAGAAGATTCTGACAACTGTATTGGCAAGACTATGGATGTTCATTTGGCAAGGGAAATGAGAGCCTTTAGGGGGCTTACTAGGCATCAGAGATGCTCATGTCAGGGGACGTGTTCACTGCTCTGTATAAAAGGTTGTCATATTGTAGTTGTGTTGAAGTGGTGCTGTGTAATAAGGTTGCTATTTAGAGTGTGACTGTCTCTCTTTCTTTGTTTGATTTGAGGTAATGAGGCTACAAGATTCTAAAATAATGGAGTTTCTTAAAAAAATCAATAAGAGAATAAAAAAAACCCCAGTCTTACCTAGCACTCAGTACTTTTGGATTCCACTGTACGTTTTACCTTTATTATCCTAGAATCATATAATTCTTTAGGTTGGAAAAGACCCTTGAGATCATCAATTCTAATCAGTGCCCCAGCACAGCCAAATCTACCAGTTAACCATGTCCCCAAGGGCCAGATCTACACATATTTTATATACCTCTGGGGGGGGACGACTCAATCACTTCCCTGGGCAGCCTATTCCAAAGCTTGACAGCCCTTTCAGTGAGGAAATTTTTTCTCATAGCCAAACTAAACCTCCTCTGGCACACCTTGAGGCCATTTCCTCTGTCCTGTTGATTGTTATTTAGGAGAAGAGGCTGACTCACCTCCTTACAACCTCCTTTTAGGCAGTTGTAGAGAGCGACAAGGTCTTCCCTTGAACTTTCTTTTCTCTGGGTTAAATAGCTACAGATCCCTCAGCTGCTTCTTCTAAGACTTGTGCTCCAGACCCTTCACCTGTTCTGTTGCTTTTCTCTGGACCTAATTCAGCACCTCAATGTTCTTCTTGTAGTGAGGGACACAGAATTGAACACAGTACTAGAGGTTAAAGATTTTTTTGTTAAATCCAAAGGCCTTAGCTACATTGGAAAGTCGGGTAAGAAGACCCATAAGACCATGGAAATCTTGTTTGCTTTAAATTCAAAAATGTGTTTTTAAATTATTTTTAAATTGTTTTCAAAATGATTTGTCAATGATCAGATTTTACTGGATTTTATTTAGAAAACAATCAAATCCCAAATATTTGCCCCTCCCGAAATTCCATTATTTTCATTATCGTTTTGATGTTTTTCATTCTCTTTACCAAACAACAGGAAATCAGTACCAAAGCCAAAGTGTGCATTAGACACCTTGAAATGTTCATTTGTATGTGGCTAGACAAGGTGTGGCTGTACAGACCTGTGTGAAAACAGAGTTTAGTCACTGCATTGCCACTGTCAAAAGTCCCTGATGAGCTCAGTGAGTTAAGTGGCAATACTGTGTAAGCTTCCTTGTTTGAGATATGCCCCTAGAATAGGCAAATAAAAAAGTTAAAGAAAAATCTCAAAAACACAATCTATTGTATTCATTTCATCACCTCTGAGTTCGGGTGAATTTGTTTGTTTATTTGTTTTTTATTTTCGTTAAGCTGTTACAGTTGCATTTTATATGAGGGAAAAACAACCCAAACAACAAAAAACCCAACAAAGAAATCATTGCAGAAATATGACAAATTTAGCATGAATTTTTCATATATCTGTGTAGAAAAAAAGCACTACTTACATCCGAGTTTGCACAGCCAATTTCTTTTTGTTGCAGCAGTTGTCTGTTTGCTGATGCATCCAGGGATGCATTATTCTGCTCAGTTAGATAATCATACAAATTTCCTGACAGACTTTTACAACGAAAGTTGGATTGTAGTTTTAGATTTGCTGAATTATTACTCACTGTAATTTCGACAGATTTTTTTTTTGTAAAATTTTCAAAAAGTTTATAATTGAATATAACCAATTTAATAAGAGAGGAAGGAACAATAACCAAAACTTAAAGATGCAGAAGCTATGAGCTAATGAAGTGCATTTCTTCGTTAATTTTCTGAATGGTTGAGAACCTTCTGGGAGAGACATGAGATTTCTACTGCTGACAATACTTCAGGCACGTATCCTTTCCTTTTTTTTTTTTTTTTTTTTTTTTTTTAATGTGATGAACCTGCGCCACGTCCTGCAAAGTGTGGAGCATTTGCTCCCAAACTGGCTAATGAGTTGAGCTGTCACTCAGCTCTGAGCAGAAGCTACTCAAGCACCTTGCAAGCCTAATCTTGAGGGGAGGGCATAGTTGCACAAAAGGGGAGAAATAGGAAAAGAAAGAACTGGAAAGCCAGAATATCTCTTCTCCTTTAATTTTTTTAACTCATGTTTCAATTTTGAACTCTGTAACAAGGTAACAGAGTTGCATTTTTAGTGTCTTTGTATCTCTCCCATGTTAATTTCCCCCAGTTTTTTACGGTTGCTTTATATTTGTCATTACCAAGAAAGTTAATGAGAGGCACATGCATTATCCTTGTAAACTGAAAATTTAGAGAAACATTATGTCATAGCCTCAATGCACAACTTTTAACTCACCCAGTTAATTAATTCTCCTCAGAATATGCTAGCGTGTCTTTAATTGCCATTAGATGTAGTCTTTTATGTACTGATTTGGAATGATTAGATTCAAAGTAATTTTGCTGTTACAGTATAGTGACATTGGGTATTCTTTGATTTGTAGGATATGTTCTTCAATCTGATTACCTTGTCCTTGTCTATAAATTAGCCAGGAAAACAGAGTACTACTTTATGCCTTTGTCTCTTTGCAGCTAGATAAGTTTAAAAGACGCATATGCTGACATACTCACTTTTGGGCCTTTGTTTTGTTTGGTTTAGGGGTTTTTTTTTAGCAGATTTGTAGAGAGGTGAACTTCACTTAAATAAGTAGAAAAATCCAAGCAAGTTACTATTACCTAGGAGGCGTTCTCTTTCTGGATCTCTGTTTGTGTGACCAGCAGTACGTGAACATCTCTCAAAAGGCATTAGCAGGATTTTGGAAAACAAGGACATAATAGGCTTGGGAAATGAATATAAGGTCTGAGAGATTCCTGCAGGCAACAACAAACATTCGGTGAATGATGGTTTGCAGCCATGGGAGAACCCTATTTAGATATGTCATTCACACTATAGCTTAGGTACCATTAAAAGTCCTGAGTTTACTCTGACTAAAACATACAACATAATTCCTTAGTTTAAACATGAATAATCTTTAGATGCTATTGCAGTTTAAAAATCAAGCTAAAATAAACTTCTTTTTCAGTTAGATATTTAACATTGCATAGTAGTTAGACAAAATACTACAGTCTAAGCTCCTTATAAAACAATATATATTGGGTGCCAGAGAAGGCATAACAGATGCCATCTCTCACTATAAAAGTAATTTACAGTTTCAAACATAGCCATGACTGGAACATACACAAATTATTGGAAAAGGGGATCAGAGGTTATAAAGTCTCTTTTTGTTACTAGATTTCTTATGTCTAATATTTCACATTGAAATCTGCAGTTAGAAATTGTTTTATAATGGTCTGCTTTCAGTTTATCTAAACTTTTCAGAGGCTTTAGCTAAAAAGTGCCTTTGGCCGATGTTGTGATCTACCAGCCAAGTATCTCATAAGAGAACAATGCCCCCCCAAATGTTTTAAAAATTTTATTTTTTGACCCTGTGAAAGGTTAAACCTTTTGCATTTCTGATGTCTCCCATGCCAAATTGTCATGTGTTTGTAGCAGGTTAATACAGAAGGGGGTTGACAAATCTTGCTATAATCACTACCCCATGTTGCTTTTATCCTCCTTGTCTGCTGCTCATTTTGGTTGTGAAAAACCCTAATATATCAGTGACAGGAGGTCTGGATTTGTGGCTGACTGTTATAATTACTCCCACTGAGGCACTGTCAATAGGATTAAAATAAAGATTCTAGACCTGTCCATCGTAGATGAGGTCAGCAACACTAGCAGTGGGAGTACTGTTTCTGCAAGCTGTGCTTTTAGTCCTGAGTTATGGAACCACAGACATTAATATGAAGCAAATATTTGAAAGCTCCAGTTGAGAAAGACCAGCTCTTTTTTTTTCTGCATTAGCTAAAATATCCATCTGTAATAAATAATCTAACAGCATCCATCTATGTCCTGGCCATAACATATATGTATGTTAATTTTCAAATGTATCTGAGCCCCAGAGAGTTTCAATTACAGAACAATCCATTTTGCATTTTATAATTAATAAAGTCTTTGCAGCTGCATAACTTCATCCAGGAAACATCTGCCCGCACTCTTTGTGTACACATCATTTCTGTGAAAAGAGGGTTAGCTGAATTCTCTTTAATTTTCTCAGGCTTGCAGAAGGTAGAAAGGTAGAAAGGTAGAGAGTTGATTAAGATAATGGAAAACAAATCACAAGAATGGAGAGTTATGCCCACACAGATAAAACATTCTAGTCACTGCTGGAAAAAATACAGTGTATAGGACCACTTGTAATATAGTCAACTTATTCAAGTGAAGAGAGAAAGGAACCCAGGGGAAAACCTGAACCCTCGCAAGATGGGCAGTCAGTTAGCCACAGTAATCAGTGGGACCAGCCTGGTACCCCAAGTTGCTAATACTGATGTTGTTGAAACTCTGTGATTTTTCCTTTGTCATCTTTTAACACTAGCTTTGGAAAAATACTGTTTTTTAAACATTAGTTTCATCTTAGTGTGGATAAAACTGTCACACTACTAAGGCTTACTAGTGATGGCAAATTCAGGGAATGGTGAGCAAACCAGAATAAATAGACAAGCTCTCTTGCCCTGCTAGCACAGTGTGTCATCTTTATTTTTATCCTCTTACACCAGTCTACTTTTTATAATGGGATCAAACAGTAATTAGTGCGTTCACCTCTTTAATTATTTTCATATAAGCTCAAAAGTTATTATCAAAAGCCGTGCTCAATCAAGTGTCTAACATGCTGAAACAATTGTGTGGCCTTTAAGTCTTAAGCTGGTGTGCCACCTGGAAGTCTTACACCTAAAAAAATGGAGATTTTTTTAAAAAAATTGTTTATTGTAGTAGCAAATCATTCTCTTGATTAATGTGTCAGTGCCCTATAACTGTTTATTCTTTCTCCTCTGCTTATATAAACATCAATTTTTACATATGTCACTCATAGCCCTCACCATATTTCCATCATTGCTCCCAGTTTAAGTTCCCTAGCTATCCTAGACACAAAATGAATCTCATGGTGTTTATAGTGAAAAGGCTACATAAAAACGAATAGTACTTACCACATCCTTGTTTTCCTTTGTCCTGTCCCACAAGTGGGACTCTAGACTGCTGCTTGCTGCCTTCTACATCTGCCTTCATTCCCTTCTCCAGAGGTCCTTGGATTATTATTTTTTTAAATAAAGATGAAAGGAGACATATACAGTATTTGATCTCTACCAGTCTGCTAAAGCATATGATGAGCTCACAGCAGAAAAGCTGCTATTTTTCTCCATTAGATGCAGTCAGCAGCTTATGCCACAGATGTGGCATCATACTTCTTGCTAGTGTGTGTTAATTCCTCAGTATTTACTTTTGGCTTTGCAAAATTCCATTATTTACCGTATTTGTGCAGGCCCTTCAGGGATACCAAACATGCTGGCTGCAGTGGCATATGCTAAACTCGTTTCCAGGTGGGCACCGTGCACCAGTGCTGCAGCCGTGCCCGGCCGTGTGCCAGACCCCACTGTCATGGTACATCCTCGTTAAGGCTGACTGCAACTGGATACACTTAGTCTAAGCCAAGAAACACTGCTGGTGTGATTTTCACGAGGGTCTTTCATTGTACACAGCTTTATCTAGGACTTGCTCAGTCTGGAACCTCAGACTCCAGGAAAGCTCTCTCATCTGAGAGATTTTGTTCTCATTGTCTTTGTAGGTGACGCTGGAACTCTGCCAGCTTCCCAACAGAATAATCTCTGTTTCATGGAGGAGGTGAGAATATTTGTTCTGAGGAGTAGCCGTGGCTATTGCAGACAACTCCACAAGTCCAAAGTGCTGGTCAGCCCTGGGAAGGTCACTCATGGGCAGTCCCTAATGTTTTTGAGACTAAGACACTAAGTGAAGAATTGTGCCTTGGCTGAAGCAAGACTTTCTTCCGTATTTATTGTTGATTTTGTAGTATATGGGGAAAGAATTAAAACACAATTGTGTTGTTTTAAGCTGGTTGAGGTCAGGCAGGTAGGTGCTACACTGTGTCTTACTGTCAGTAACATGTAAGACTTTGAAGCAGGTGTTTGAACAAAATAGGAGCTTCATTTGGGAAGAGTTGTTCTAATAAGTTAGCATGACACAACACAGTGAATGGAAGGGAATTGTATTTTGTGCTACCATTCTTACCTTTTCCCCTCCCCCTGCGCTACCTTTTGCTGTGCCTCCAGAAACTCTTCAGTTGCAAAACTACTGCGGGATCTTAACTTGCTTGAGGAACATCAAATGAGTTCACATTTTACTCAGATCAACAATGATGAGGATTAGAGCTACAACATCAGAGTGCCGTCCCACCAGTTATATCCCCCTGCATATCTTCTGTCATTGCTTGAGTTCTGTGCCTTGACTTAGAATTTAGTCTCTCTTTATAGGGAAGAAATGCAACTAATGAGTACTTTCCTGAACTAATGAAATGAAATATTAAAATGGGTGTGATCATATGTCATTTGACTTGCCTGAAGCTTTGCCATAAGATACTTCTGTGAAAGTGTAGCTCTATTTATTTATTTGAATGTACCAATCTCTGAGTGTCGTTTGGCTAATGTGTTTGTTTTTGTTTTTTTACAATTAGCATTTTTTGAATGTCCCTTATGGAGGTAGCAGCAGTGGGGATTTTATACCACCTGTCCCTGTAATCTTAAAAATATTACGTGAAGAACTAAATTGAATCAAAATATGTAGAATTAAAAAAGTGTAGAACAAAACAGTCTATCTAAATAGCTCATAAAATAAAAAAATCCACCATTTGGCAGGGCAGAACAAAAGGGAGGGGAAAAAAGGAATCAAACCAGTATTTTTGAATGATTCTTTCCCATCTGTTGTCTTTGTAGCTGACTGGCAAGTTCTCACACCTTCATAAGTGGTCTGTGCAACACCATCTTGGTAGAGTGTTCAGTTGTAATTTTCTTTGCAAGGACAATGGTATATGTTGAGAACAGATAAGGTCCTCAGTTTTTAGGCAATAGAAGTATTCTACTGCTAGTCTGAGGAAAACCAATTTTTGTGAGAAATTTAATTTTATGAAGAAAGACGGGAGAATAATTTAGTTGTATTCCTCCAATGAGTACTTATAATTATAGTGTACAGCCCTGCATTCCTTCCTTTCTAAAGAGCTACAGAGTTTTTAAAAATAGTTTTTAAAAGTGCTGTTTTCATACTGTTAAAAATTTCAGTTCTGGAATATTCTGCCCCTTATATCTCTGGGGTTTATAATTTAAAGGGATGGTTATTAAATGTTGTCACAAGCCTCTTAGTGGACAAAAAGCTAATGGAATGGTAGCATGATATGAATGCCTGAACCTACTGCCTGTGTTATGCTGTGCGGGAGAATAATTGGCTTTCAGTCATGTAAACTAGTCACAGAACTCAGATCCTTTGAACTCTAATAAGAAATGCACACTTACTTTAAATAGTGAGTGACTAAGCATACAAATGTCTTGATCGAGTCATCAGGAAAAAAAAAACAAAACCTGAAAAGGAGTTTTCTGTTTACATTTTGTATTTCTGTCTGAAATCTTTATTTTCCTCTGCATCTTTGCCGTGTAATGTTCCCTGCTGAGAAGGACAGACTGGAAACACAGTAGGGATCTTTGCCTTTTAAGTTGCTCTTTGCTTTGCAGAGGACTATGTGTTGGAAGTTCCTGTGTATTTGTCCAGTGTTTTGTTTAGTATAAGAGGAACATGGCAATTTAAGAATGGCAGGAAACTATTATTTGGTAATTTTAGCTACATTTCTAATGCAAGTACTAAAAAAGCAGACAGAAGTTTAAATGTATTTCTTAAAGTACGTGTATACAAATCAGTTCAGCTTTTGTGCATTTTGGTCAGAAAATTCTGAAGCAAACTTGGATGAAGGTCTGAAAGGACCTTATCCTGAGTTGAATTTGCCACAGCTATGAATTCACAGGTTGTATTTATCTAAAGTGCTTCTCCAAAATTCTTTTTGTTGTCTTTTCTAAATAGCATATATAATAGCTACTGTGACACAATCAAGCTAGAGAACATTTTACAAGCAGGACTAGATTTTCTTCTAATGCAAACTTGTGCCCCTTTGTCAAAATCAAAGGCTACAAGTTTTGCATGCTAATTTACTCTGCCAAATAATTTAGCTTCTGTCCATGGTTTTGGGTTTTTTTAGCACAACAAGCTTTAAATGTTATGGCAATTTTAAGCATATTTTTCTTAAAAAGACTTAGTATAGAGTAATTCCTATTGGTGTGATCCACTGTTGATTTACATAATTAACCAACTTTAATCTACTGTTGTCTTAAGTATTGCTGTATTTTATTTTTTTCCTGTGTTGCATAAAATTAATCAGACTAATATGACTCATGTTGCTTTAGCAACACTATGGGTCCAGTCCAAAGGCTATTAAAGTCAAAGGTACTCCTCATTGACTTAGTGAGCTTTGGATAAAGTTCATTGTTTTCATGCTCTTTCCATCACTGCAGTACCAGACAACTGAAATAACTGTTCCAAATATCAGTGTCTTTTGATACTTTGCATTTCTGTTCTGAGAAAATATCCAAGCAAATATGAATGTAACCAAAGTAAATTCCCTCCCTCTGAATACAGAATGACTATTTAACTAGCTTTAATATTTTGATACCCAGTACAAAGTTTCACCCGCTGTCCCTTTCT
Source organism: Petroica traversi (assembly GCA_025920805.1). Taxonomy (NCBI): domain Eukaryota; kingdom Metazoa; phylum Chordata; class Aves; order Passeriformes; family Petroicidae; genus Petroica; species Petroica traversi. Next base: position 50,456 of record JAHLSL010000046.1, read on the forward strand.
TTTGCATACAGGTGGTGGCTTAAGAAGGTTAGACTGTCTGTTAGGCATGAAAGAAAAAAGAAAAAAAGGAGTTAAATAGTCTGGTTGAAAATACTTTTGCTTTATTAGAAGTTTCTGGAGGACTTTTGTGTTTTGTTTTGCATGTTGACAATGTTTGTAAGTTATCCCATGGCCTCATAGCTGAAACTGAGTCATAATCTGTTTTCAGTTTTAGTGTTGTCTGATCCCCACTTCCCTCTTCCTCATTCCCTACAGTTCTCATAGTTTATACATTCTTAAGCTGGCTGTCTAGCTTGCAATGCTCTTCTTGCAAGTCTAATGGCAGGTGTGTTTTGTGTGTGTTTCTGCCTTGGGAACAGTGTCAGTAGCTGCAAGAATTATTTCTAAACATCAGTGTTGAAACACAACACATTTTTTTTAATTTCACTGTGGGCAAACCAAAGTAGAAATTATCTTATGTGCACATTTTCTACTGTCTACCTTTTGTCTTTTTCTTCACCATTTTAGTAAGTAGGTTTCAACCTACTGTCTCTTTCTGTAAAACTGGACAAACCAATTGAGCAGTTTGTGCTGTCTGCTCTCCTCCTTTTTCTTCATGTTCCTACCAGAGGCATGTTTTAAACAAATGTTCATGCCTCATTCTTTCCTAAGGATCAGGTTTTGCTGGTGGGTTACAGCTTCTTTGGGTTCTGGAGATCAGGGAAGTATAAATTTTAGTCTAAAACAACCAGTTCATGTGCCATAAACACTTCAGTGGCCTTAGAGCAGATCCCAAGAGTGTTCTCCTTTTGTTTAGGCATATTGCAGGCATCCATATGTTTCACACCATTATTGTACTCTTTTTTGGTGAAAAACAGATGCTTCTTGTATTTATGTGGCCCTCTGTTTTAAAATATTGTAATTCCAGCTGTTGAGGTATGTCTAGTATATATTTGAACTCATAAAAATGCCACAAAATCATTAATAGCATCATCTGAAGAAAAAGAAATTGTAGGCATATCTTGCTTGAGCCGATATAACAGAATGGGCAGTTTAGATGTTTACAGGAATGTGTACCTCATGTGACAAAAACAAAAGATCATAGTAGAAGTCCATGCAAATCTAAATCTTAATTTATTTTGTTCTGTTTTTAGCTTGTGGCCGTGGGTTCTACAAATCCTCCTCACAAGACCTGCAGTGCTCCCGCTGCCCTACTCACAGCTTCTCTGACAAGGAAGGATCTTCCAGATGCGACTGTGAAGATAGCTATTATAGAGCACCTTCTGATCCACCATATGTCGCATGCACAAGTGAGTGAGTCATGAATTTAATAGTAAAGGACGTTGCTTAACCAACCAGGTGCAGCCACTTGCAGCGAGTAGTTTTGTCTGGCTTTTCTTGTGCCTGAAAAGTACACTTGCAACGGTAAAAGAAATTGAAAAGCAGAGGGGAAAAGGATTGACAGTGACTACAGAGTCAGCATAAATATAATTTTCATGTTTGCTTGGTACAGCATTGGAAAAAATTGCATGTTGCATAAGTGCTTAACTCACTGTAATAGATATAATACAGGCCCAGTTTTCCCTGAATCATTGTAGACAATGTGCATTATGTGATATAATACCAAAATTAGTAATGTGAAAAATGAAAAGTAGTCTCTGTGGATCTGCACTTTGATTGAACTGTAATTGGACCTGACTTAACCTTCTAACTCCAAATAGATTGGCCTACACAGACTGGTCGTTCAAATAGTGAAAGTCTCCCAAATCCACAACACTAAATACCTCTGTAAATCTTATCAGAGTTGATAACAAAAGACTAGATGCAGCTTGTGCAGTATGTTTAGGAGAGATGAACAAATCCCATGTATGGAAAACCTGCAAAAGAGAACCTTTAAGGTATATTAACCATTCCTTAATGGTTAATTAAGAGAAGAGAAACAGCTAAAATCAGTTGCAGTAAATATACAGACAATTGTTATTCTGATGTCTTAATGGAAAATAAATAAAGCTCTTACGAAATGAGTTCTAGAAAGCTTTTGTGCAGCCTGTACTAAAAATAATGAAACATTTATGTGAAGAAAAATGCTTCAACTGTTTTCTGTCTCAGTAATTAAAATGCTACCTGTGTGTCCCACTGTGATTTTGTGTAATTACCCTGGACTTCTTTGTGTATTATGTAGGACCTCCATCTGCACCACAGAACCTAATTTTCAATATCAACCAGACTACTGTGAGTTTGGAGTGGAGTCCTCCTGCTGACAACGGGGGAAGAAGTGATGTGACCTACCGCATTTTGTGCAAGAGGTGCAGCTGGGAGCAGGGCGAGTGTGTTCCCTGTGGGAGTAACATTGGATATATGCCCCAGCAAACTGGATTAGTAGATAACTATGTCACTGTCATGGACCTGCTAGCTCATGCTAACTACACGTTTGAAGTTGAAGCTGTGAATGGGGTTTCTGACTTGAGTCGTTCCCAGAGGCTTTTTGCAGCTGTCAGTATTACCACCGGCCAAGCAGGTAAGTTTTCATCACTTATGAATCTCAACTCTGTGAGACTGAGAGAAATTTGGAACATGCAAACTATAGATGCAGTAAATCAGGAGCATGTTTGGTATGTTCTGGCTCATTAATCTTTTTACCTTACCAGCTGTTTAATTTGAGCTTATACTATTTTAGGATAACCTGTCCTGTTTCTTGGCCTCAGGATTGCTTTCAGAAAGCATTCAAAAAAGACTTAAAGAGGATGCATAGCTTTGTTATTAAATAGAATTTCTTAACTCTGGAACTTTCTTTTTTTCTTGTTATTGTTCTTACTTCATTATAGTTAATTCCTTAGTATTTGAGGATAAAAAAATAGATGTGACAGTTCTATGCAGACTTCTTTTTTGAATTTTTTTAACATGTATGGGAGTCCTAGGTCACTGGAAGATGATTTGGATTTCTGATGGTGTTTTCAGCATTAGTGTTTTCCCTCAGGACAATATTTCTGATTTATCTTATATTTCCAGATATTTGATTATGAGATGCAATGAGAATGTGATGATTATTCTTTGTTTCTTCTATTTATCATAATCTGACAGGTGAAATGTCAGGGGAAATAAAATCAAACCAGCATATCACCCCAGGGAAAAAAGGGGCTTTAGTTGTCTGCAGCTGAATGAAAAAAAAAAAAAAAAAGAGAATTCTCAGATTTCAGTTTCGGAAATGGCAAGTTGCTTGTTGAAAAAATTATAGACAATAGTGTACTATAGTCTTAAAGAGAAGACAGTAAAGCTAACATTTTATAATTTGAACAATCATAAACTGAATATTATTTGCAAAATCTGGCTTTCGAAGAAATGCCGTAAAGGAAAATACAAAGTGAATAACTGATGAGATGCTTCCTGTAAGAACAGCTGACTAATATTTTAAAGGATACTTCATACTAATATCTAGGAAAATTTCAATGACTGTGAATCATGCTATTTTTTTTTAGTGCAGTAGAAATGATCCCCTAAAGTAATGTTTTGAACTAAGAACAGACTCACCAACAGGGTAAACAAACAAACAGGAAAAACTGTAGTTATTTTGTACTTTAAAGAGAGTAATCTCGAAAAAAACCAGGAAGGGACAAGAAATTTAGTTCAAAATCTTCCTTCCCTCCCTCCAAAATTTAGGACAGTTTATATGGTTGTTGAGGTTAGGCTGGAATATTTATGGGATATTTAATCTCTCTATAGTGCTTTCATGGACTCCAAATGCACATTTTATATTATTTTAGAACCATCTCTGTGGCTGAAAGGATTGGTCTCTGTGTTCATTCAGTTCTCGAAGTTTATGATGAGATTTTCAGCACAGAAAACTTACCCTGAAACTATTTTTGCACCACAGATGATATTATTTTGGCACCTTGATTTTTCATCTTCAAAATCATTCTCAATAATTCTTCAAACATGCACAGGTGGACAGCGTTCTCCTGTCTGTAGATGACTGTACAGAACTATCACATGAAGAAGAGGATTTGGACTTTTTCCTATTTAGCTGAATCAAATTTGCTTTACTTTATGTGCTTTGATGGTGCAGTGGCACACAGGGTAAAGGAAGAAACAGTGCAATTTAGTGGCTAGTATCACATCTCAGGAAGATGAAAAAGCCTTAGTCAGAAGTGTGTTATGTTTTCTCCAAGATAAATCATTATAGTTCATTATTTTGTTGTCACAGCCATAGATTTACAGGGGTTTTATTAGGCCAGAAGATATAATATGGTTATCCCGTGCTATAAATGACACAAGCTATGTGATTTTTTGAAATGATCCTCATATCAAGCCGAGAGATGTTAGTGAAATTTAGCTTGCATATATACTAGATACAACATCTAGACTTTACTAAAGATATAAAGTAATCAAAAATCTTCAACCTCCTAGGGAGACTTTGTAAGACTGTGCATCAGGAAGCAGGAGATCTGACTCTGTTCCTTCCCTATTCTCCAGTTTACTGTGGGATTATGCACAGACCAGCATTTCCCAGGATTTGGCACTGTCTAGAGAAAGGGTACAACTGAAGCTGTGCCTGTTTAACACTTCTGAATATAAAGATTTAAATGCTTCCAATTTGGCATCTAAAAGGAATATACATAGGGAACATATTTTGGAAAAAAATGAAAAAGGCTTTAAGCTGTTTGTTGCAGTTTTCTCTGTAAAATGAAGGTAACCTTCACTTCTCCTTATCACACTCTTCAAGATTTTCTGATTAGAAGTGCCACATAAATGCAGCTTTTTTTCTTTTTTTGCCACAGAATTATGAAATTTATGTTAAAGAAAATACAGACGTTCAGAACAAATGCATTCAGCAAAAGGAAAGACCTCTACTACATTATTTTTGCAACAGCATATTTTGGATCCTAATACTGATTTCTTTGGTTTCTCAAGGAGGAAAATATTTTAGGTGGAACAGATTGATGACTATAATTGAACAGAAAGAGACTGGTTGCTTAAAGGAGACTGTTATGCTTCTGTGTTTCTCTTTTATTTTACCATGGAGAGAAAGAAAATGTTGGATTTATTTAGAGCCAAGTAAACTAGGATTCATGCAGCTCTCATTTGTTCCTGTGTGACTGTTCTATACTTCTGGCAAAACTGACTTTTTCTATGCCCATATTGCTTTTTATGTGTGTAAATGTGTCTAACTAAACCTTCTTCACATGTTATTATGCTAACACAATAGGTGGCTATATATAATTACTGGGTTCACCAGTTGCAGAGAGGATTGCAATGAGATTTTCCCTTTGTAGTTTTGATTTAATTGAATTGCTCCTTTGTGGCCATAGTCACAAAATTCAAATCATTGTGTAATGATAATAGGAAATTATTGATAAAAGAATGGGGTTATAGAATATATTCAGTGTTTCTTCACCCACATGTAACAGGCTTCCGATGAGACAAAGAGAGCATGCCACATAAAAGAACCAGGTGGTAGATAAAAACCTATTTATATTTGTGGAAATAACACGATAAAATTACTGCAAGTGGGTAGGTATCATTTCACATCGCTTATATATATACATGTATGACACATTGTTATTCATTCCTTGTTTTAAAAAGGCTTTGTGACTAGGCTATCAGCTGTCATATAGCATATTTTTATGCTTCAGCCAAGAACTATGAGGCTTTTGATTTTGCTTTGTTTTCTTTTTTTTTTGACAAGATTAAGAACCCATAATCCCACAACAGTAAACCATCTTGTTTCATATCTTGCCTACCCAACATCATATAAAGAGTACAGGATCTCATCCCAGTACTGCAGGGTGATCTGTGGGAACCCCTGCATCCTTGTAGAGTTCAAATTTATATGTGAATAAGCTCTAGTTACAATAAACGAATGAACTAAAGAGATGCACCTGGCGAACAGCTGACAAGCACTACCTTTGCAAGCTTATTGAATGGGTTTTAACCAAAGATAAAGTTGAACCCTTCCCTGATAAAATATTCACCTTTTAGTTGTATTGGTAGTTCCTTTTGATCCACCAAATTCCTTACAAATTTGACATTTTTTCCATACAACACCGAGAAGGTGAATGGAAAATGGGTGGGTTTCACTGCAGATGAATATTTGTTGTATTTTGGCATTCATGCATTTTCCTTTTACAAAATATGCTTCAACAGCAATTTTATAATTTTTCTGTTGACATTTTTGCAAAGATAGTGTTTTTTAAAACTATCTTTCTGCATCCTTTCCTCTAGAATTTATCTGAATGAACAATGGACAAATCTCTGATGAAGTGTGTGTCCTGAGTATGCTTAATTTGTCTTTATAGTCTTTGAAAAGAAAAAATTGTATTCAAGGGGACATTCATAGTGCCTTATTACCGTAACCAACCAAGACAAACAGAAGTTAAAATGTTACGCCAATGACTGTCCCTAAATATACTTTTTGCTCTTCTTCAGGAAGCACTTGCTAATGCTTGCTCCTTCTTCCCAGCAAGGGAAAGGTGCCCACAGCACTCTTAAGTCATGCCATGCCTTCAGATGCACTTAATTCTGACAGCCTCAAATGGCTAAAAAAGCCTGATTCAGTTCCATGATCGAGGCTTACTCTTGAAAAACATTATTTTTTAATAAAAAATTCTGTTGCATATGTTGATTTGCTGCTATTCCATTTTTAAGACCTTTTCCTAAAAAAAAAAAAAGTAGATCCCAAATTTCACAGTTAAAAAAAAAAGAAGCTGAATTTTTCAAATTGGCATTATCCCAGAAACTTGAACTTCAAATCATTGCATGCTAAAAAACATGACTATTAGCAGCACTGCTTATTTACATGACAAGAAGAAATGGATGAATTCACAAATGCAAATCAATGGGATAGGTTCTTCCTTTCTTAGGTAATTCTGAAGTCTTTCGAAATGAGGGAGACACTTCATATTCTCTCATTACATTCTCCTTTCATTCTTGCTGCTTGTAATTTTTATTTTCGTCGTTTCTTTGCACTTTTTCCCCAGATCTCAATTATTCCTACTCATTTTTTAAAGCCTCTTCTTTCACAGTCTCTGCACTATTGCCCATTTATTTGTTTCCTGTTCCCTGTCAGTCTCACTTAAGCCTGACTTTTCTTCAGCGATGAACTGTCCCCCAGCAGAGGCAGAAATCAAGAAGATTGATGCCTGCGGCTTTCCCAGTCACTGTGACCTCAGTGTTCCAGTCCTATTCTCACTTCCCTCCTTTCCCCAGGCCATTTTGGTTTCTTCCCATATTGCCACCGAGTTGTTTTAATCTACCTTCATCTGCATCTTCCGTCCAATGTTCACTTCTGGTCTTACATGACAGCTTATTACAGCCATTATAAATAGCTTCAGTATTCAACTTAACATTTCTTCAATGTTTTCCCATTTCAGTGGACTTCCTTAAGCTATAGGTTTCCTTGGCTATTTCCTGCTAATGGCTTCACTTTTTGAGCTGTGCTTCACCTTCTAACGTCCAACAGTAGATCAATTTTCGCACATTGATATGGCTACATCATCGATATATTTTTTTTAAAAACAATGCCTCATGTAAAAAGAATTCCAATTATAAAAATAATGTTTTCTTTTTACCAAATGTGTTCCACCTGTTTGGCTGGGGGGATTATTTTTTAAAAAGTCACTTTTCGAAACTAATATTCACTAAATGCTTTCATTAAACTGAGGTTTTTAGAAAAATATATGCGATGAAGTCTGCATTTTGGGTTACCATTTTGCTTAGTTTATTTAGTGGGAGCTATTTGGATGTCTGCACTTATTCTTAATAATATTTATGATATATTTAAATTTTTTAAAAAAATTTCCTAGACCAGTAGGCAGAAAACATAGCTATGTTAGTGTTCTGCACTTCATGGTTGTGAACTAAAAAGGGAAAAATTAGAGTAGAAAGTAGTTGCATATGATAGTTATTATTCTTCTACTTTTTTTAGATGTCTTTTCAGAATATTAAAAGACTGGATTAGGTTATTTCTGTGGAGCTAAGACTGCCTATTGATCTGCAATCACATTACCCTGAATTAATATCACAGATTTTTTTACAGGAGGTGATAACTGAGTTTATGCCTGAATTAAACTGGTGGATAAAAACTTGATAAGAATTCCAGTCTCTGTATAGCAAATACCATCAGATCAAGGAAAGCAGTTTGTTCATTCACTGATTGTATCAGGTCATATTTAATATTGTGACATCCACAAGGTTATAGAGATACTACAGAATTACAAGGTTGGGGCATTATTATCAGATTATTAAATGTTAGATTTTTCTCCACAATTTTCACAAAGAAGGAAACATCTGTAGAAGATATAATATTGTATGGCATATGTATTTGAGAGTTTTGATGGTGCTTTATATACATACAGAGAACATGTATGTTTGCAAAAAATTTGGAATGACAAGCAGAATGTTTTATAAGAAAATGTACCACAGAGTAGCCAATTGATATTAGTTCCTTTTTCCCCCTGCTATTTAGTTTTAATTTGTTCCAATATTTTTCACTCAAAAATAAGAGAGATGAAAAGCAAGCAGATGCTAACTGTGTTGCTTAGGGTCTGATCCTGCACCGCTGAAGTCAATGGAAGCTTTGTCATTGACTTCAATAGGAGCAGGATTTGAACCTTATGCTCTACCAGAACACACAGGAACAAAAGCAATGGGAGCTCTGTCATCCTGAAAGGAAACTTTAACTTCACATCACATTTTGAGTCTGACTATGTCAGGTTTTTGCACATCAGTCCGTGACTGAATATAATTTGAATTTTTGTAAAGTATACTAAAAATATGATGTTGGTTTTTTTTTTTCTCAAAAAAAAGGATATCTTGCCTGTCCAGCTCTATCATAAAAGCTTTTTTGAAAGAGATGAAATAATTTTTGCAAGAAACATTTTTTTTTCTATAAAGACTATAAAGACTATTCTTTTACAATAGTTATAAAAGAATGGGAAGCTACACTCTAGTGTAACTATACAAAGATAAAGTAAAGCTTCAGCTTCACAGAAACGGAACTCCAAATTAGAAATGGTCTTATTAAGCTATATATGTTGAATGTTTGGTGGCAACCTGCTCGGAGAAGCATGACAGCCGCAGGGCTATTGACTTTACTGTGTACTGAGCTATTGAAAAAACAGGTTATGTCACCATGGGCTAATGTACACTACTCAAGAATAATTTCACCAGCTGCACAATAAAAAACTATGTACTTAAGGAAGAAAATGAGCAACATAAAGTACAATTTAGCCATGGAAAGGAGGGATTACTTTACTAATGTCACACAAAGGACGAGGAGCCCCTTTTTCTTTTAAAAACATGGACCAGCTATCTCCTCAATATTTATGAGTTAAATTAATTGTGTTCATAAAAACAGTGATGAAAAATTAATCCTCATCTTAAAAAGCATGTATATGTGTTAACATCACACTGTCTATGACCAGTCTCAGAAAGGTCTGTAAAATTAAAGAGCTTTACTTGTGACACCTGCTGGGTGAATTTTTAAACCCTTTTCAATGTTCTTGGCTGGTTCTTTCACTTCATCCATAGTCAGATCTTTTTTCTCATGGCTTCAACTTTATTTCGACAGAGTAGAAACTCTTTGGACTTTGTTATACTCTTTGGGAAATTTAATACATAGCTCTGTGCTGACCCAGCCAGTGTCAAAGACTTTAAAGATAGCTGCACTACAAAGACAAGAAATCACTTGATGTATTTATACATGGTGATACACATTCTAGAGCAACTAATTAACTTATGTGCAAAGGAAGTACAATTCCACAGACCTTTGATTTTCATAGCAGAACTACATCTCCAGATCTTTCTTTTACTGCTTCTTGTGAATTTGGTATGGTAACTGAATGCAGGATATAAATAAGTGCAGGACATCATCAGTAGGAACGCTGAGCTCAGTGTTGTTGGTTTGTTTCAGACCTTTTGAAGAATTCGAGTGCCACTCTCATTAGAACAAACAAAACCTTTTTAAGTGCTCAGATGCTTTTTCAAAATGAGAAATGAACGTCACTGTTGAAAGGCACTATTGCAAGTGTATAACTGCTACCAAATGTGAAATCCTAATTAAGGTTGAATGTAGTAAATTAAAAAATTCTTAGACTGTAACATCTCTATATAGTGAAGCATTTGATGACAGCATGGCATGGAGCCAACCTACTGTAATGACTCCTGTGGAAATCTTTAGAAGAGAGAAGGTTGCTTGTACAGGGAGAGCTAAGGAAGTTTCATCATTAAGCTTAAATGATGCCATGTAGAATTGTCCAGCAATTTAAGACAGTGAATTTCCGGTTTCCTTTCTTTATATTCTCTTTAGAAATAGAGTCAGAGATAGTACTGCTTCTCTTTTGGAACACATCATATTTTATTCATTTACTTATTTTGCATTTGTTGTGTGTGCCAATAAGCCTCCTTTTTTAGAAGGAAAAACACAGATTTGGCTAAACAGGCCCTCAGTGGAAAAATACAAGTCTACCTCTTCTGGCTCATGGCCTTCTGGCAGTTTAGGGATTAAAAGTGGCCAAAAAATAAATGGTTCACCTTTGGCAGGAAAGGGTGAGGATGGAAAAATTCTGTGAAGAGCTGGGTATGATCTTTCTGATGCTAGTGGGGTAATATGAAAGGGAGACATCTCCCTTAATATAGCATTGCTGACTTACCCACTCTGACAACCCGTGGGTGTCAGCAGATTTTTCAGGTGCTGGAATAGTCCCAGTAATTAATAGTCTGGACAATTTTTGCCAACTTTGGCTCGTTGCTGCCCTATGTTGTTTCTTCTGCTTTGTATGTGATAGAATCATCACTGACTCCATAGGGCATAATTGTAACTGAAGTTTTATCTACTACACTTTGGTGTATGTATTGTTTTGTACAGTTAAGCATTTCTGTAGTCTTTCCTTGTAACAGTCAAGATATCTAATCGGTTCTATTTCTAGAGAAAACTCTCAGGGCAATTTACTGAGGAAGCCATGGTTGAAGCTGCAAATTGACAACAATAAAAGTGTTATCCCAAGTTCAATAGTTAATGTTAAGATAGGAGATGCTGATTATCTTTTTCTTTGCTTCGTTAGTGATGAATGGAAGCAAATTTGATGCAGACAGCAATCTGGTGGAATGATGCAGAGCTATCTATGAAAACATCTGTACTAATCCACCAATGCAGTAAATTATAGCTACAAGCAAACGACATTGATCCAAGAGGATCATTAACAGCTTTAACCAACTGATCCAAGTAATAGGGTAAATGAGAGAACATTATCAAGATCTGATTTTTACAGCTGTCAACTACAATTGCTAAAGCATGGTTACCACTTCCTCTCAACTTCAACCATTTTATGACTTAAATTTAGTGTATTCTATTGTGGTCAGCCAGCAAGGATCAATTAAGTGGTAAAATAAGCAGGAAAAAAATTGCCCTGTGATCATGCACTCCATTTACCAGGAGGTCAGTCACAAAGGGAGAGATAATTGCTGCAAGCCAGCAAAATTAATCGGGGATGAGCCAGAAAGGATGATGTATGTTCTGTGACAAAGTACGTGACAGAGATGTACGTATAAACCTGTAGCTGCTCGCCTTGTTAAGGACACAAGGACAAGAGAAGGAGACATGTGAAAAACAATTAGCATGGCTTCAGAGTGAGCAATTCTTAATTATCCATAACATGTCGACATCAGATAATTAGTGTCCCAATTTTTAACAATATTTGGTCATTAACTACAGTAGAATAAGAAAGATCAAGAACAGAGCCATTTGTCTGAGCTAAGTGTTACATAATGGTGTCTACATGTGAACATAATACAACTAAATCATGCTCATGGTAATGGCACAGAAATCTTCTTACTGTGGGACCAATATAAATGTCCCAAATTCGAGCTTATAACAAGCTGCGTTTTATGTTTCCATAAGGTAGGTTGTTTGTGTTGGCAGCCTGCAAAATAAATAAGTCTTTAGTGATAGCTCTAGTTTTAAATTCCTGAGTTGCTTTTCATTTGTACAATTAAATTTTCACATCAAATGTCATAAGTCGTATGACTCAGGCCATTTTGATATTAATTAAGAAAAGGTCATTTCTAGCTCTGTGAGCATGTTAAATGCATATCTTATTGGAAAAATTTTCCTTCAGCGCCTTTTTCCTCTGTCAGTTGTTTTTGTCTGTTTTTAACTATGTTTGACAGAGAGGTAGAAATCTTAAGGTCTTACCTGTAGTCAATGGGCCAACAAAGCCTCATACCTTACTGAATGAGGTAAATCATATGTTCAAAGACAAGAGAATCCACATGTGCAGAAACACAGAAACCTTCAGAAAAAAATATTCACAGAACTGCTCGAATTTTTCCAATGTTAATGCAAGAAATCTTAGAAGGGCAGAATGGGATGTTTCATATTTTACTTCCATCTTGTTTCTGCTATATAAGAAAAGGAGAGGGAGAACCAGATACACACATGTGTAGGTGCATGCATACACCTACATGTAGCTCAATCTCCTTCTAATGACTTTAACTTCTGTCCTGTTAGTGTATTTTTCAGAATTTTTCTGTCTGATTTTACTTCTTCTTAAGTAGGTTTAATATTAAGGATGAGGTCCTGTCAATGTGATTCTTAGCTTTGCTTTGTATGACCCCTCACAAACTCTTACCTGCATTTCAACACCTTGTACAAAATTATCCATTGAATTGTGTGTTTTCTCTCATATGTATCTGTTCGCAGCAGCAGAGCCTTCAGCTTTTGTATCTGCCATCTTATGTCTGCTGATGGATCTATTTGCCATCTCTCCTTTTGACCTTTTCTGTCTGTCACCTAAGCATTTCTTTTTTTTTTTTGAGAATCTCATTTCCTAATGCATCATAGAGAGCTCATATTTTTTCCATAGCACCCAAGCTCCTATCAGGCAGTAGTGGCTGAGTCAGCAGAGCAGATTCAGAGCTAGTAAACCCTGATGCTCATGTGGAGAAATGCCATTTATTTCGCTAAAGAGTCTATTTAAGTTCATACAGCCTCTAATCATGGCTGTGAAATGAGAAATTGGATGCTAATATTTCAGAGCCAATACTGTAATGATGTGTCTCTGTGGACCTCCTATGGAATTATTCCAAATATTCCCTTGTGTAGCTGAGATCAAAATCTTAGTTCTAATTTTTTGTATTGCAGCTTAACTGATAATGAAGAGGGAAAAGTGTCATTGCACTTTATATTGTGTAGAGTTAATCACATGAAGTGTTTTAGGGCTAAACGTTCTGCTCTTTGATGTTGGCATTAAACATTAGCATTTGAATCTTTGGTGGATATTTACATTGTTGTAGTCAGTGGAGATTGATAGGTTTCTTTAGGGAGTGATTTGGAACAGGAGCCAAGTTTAGGAATTGTGCATTGACTCGTCCTTAATTACTGAGGAAGCGTTATATTACCTTCCCTATTTAGCCACCTAAATTTACTGCCAAAAGTTGATGACTTGAATGCCCTCTTCCTCCCACCCTCCACATACACAAATGTTAATTTCTGCCACAATGTTAACATTAAATATTTACATGACTTTATTTATTTTCAAGAAAATACTAAGCAAGCTAGCAAATTTTAAAATAATTTATTTTCTGTGGGATTTTAAAACTCTAAAAAATAATTTGCTTGTCTTATTAGTAATTCATGTTATTAAGACTCTTTGAAGCTGTTTACCAAGGACTGAATTAACCAAGGTGCTTAGTCAGGATATTCATATACAGGTGTGTCCTAAAAATAGGGTTGCAGTTTATAGCTTTAATGTTAAAAATGTTTTAAATACATAAAATACTTGTTCTGTGATTTATTTTTATTGTAATGCTAGTTAAGAGTCCCCATTAGGAGGGCAGCAGGTGCCTTACAGCTTATTTTGCCTACAATAATACAGTGTTACACCCTTCTGTGTAAAAAATTATTTTATCAGCCATGCAACGGCACAGGACAATTACAGACAGATAACCTTCAGTGAGCAATAAGCAGAGAAAGTGAACTTTTTCACCAAACTCTTGGGAGATGTTTCTCAACGTTTTCCCTAGCAGGTACCCCAGACTCTCAGAATACTGTCCCATTCACAGTGCTTTAGAGGGTAAATTCTGTATGCCAAAGAGACTACCTGTCAGACCTCTACTGAAATGTTGGTGGTGATCTCTCAGGAAGACATGTCCCATTCTATTTAGCAATCTATAGATCTAAACTGATAGCTCAAACTCCACTGAGATACCAGCAGACAGGCAGTGGGACCCCTAAAGAAACCTAATGGGTGTTCCCTGTTTACCAAAGCTGTGCCTGCTCAAAAGAGATCAGGATTCATCCTCTGTTCCTGGCATGTCAGCACTCATGCTTGCAAAATTAACTTCTTTATCTCTCAAAAGAGTGTTCTCATGTTGAGACTGCCAGAATTATGCCCACCTAGCTAAGCATGCTAACAAAGCAACAGTATGGACAAGCGTGTGTTCATACTCCATTCTCAACTCCAGCACCATTTACTTTACTAGATTAAGTTTACCAAGTCTCCTGAGGTAAATTTATAGATCAGGAGGTCTATAAAATTTGAATTCTTGCAAAATACTGTAATGAGGTAATCTCAAAGTGATAAACCTATTCATAAAATCAGCACAGCTCCTTTTCTAGGGGAAATACCACAGCTGCCAACTGTAGTGAAGTTGGTAAACTGGTACCATGCCTCTCTATGTCATATAAATTTCTGTGAATGTAGAACGCTCCTGGGAACAGGCATAGCTTGTGTCATAAATTCTGTTTAGAAAAAGGGTTATGCTTTCCATTGGACCCACAGAAAGGGCTTCAGTTCCTATTTTAAAAGTTTGCATTACGTTTCAGTACTCACTTAAATTTTCCTTTACTCACTAGGAAGCCTAGGGAAGGACAATATTCAGAGAATGTATAAAATAGTTTTGAAGCTATTGATAAAACACCCAGAACTGTTGTTTCACAATGTGGGGGACCTCAATTATACTTTTGATAGAAGAAAGTAAGTTAAGAATGTCTAAAAAGTGTTCTCTTATGTATTTATACTCTGATTCAAAGTCAGTTGTTTCTCTTTACCTATCATAGTTACCTAAGCCGTTTAAAATTATTACTAAGGACAAAAAGGGTTGCAAAAAATTGCTTTCCATTGAACTATCTCGGAACAGTCAATGTTATTCAGTATCACAATCTAGAGAGCTAGAATATGTTAAAAAAAAAAAAACTAACATGAACAGAAGATGGTAATTATTGAACTTTTTTCATACATTGATCCTTTTTAATACATTTTGATAATCAGATGTTATATTTAATATAAGTTGTTTTAAAATTTTCTGCAAAAATCTGGGATTTAGGGACTGCTTACCCATGTAAATGCTCCATTTTCTTCAAACAGAGAATAAATACTTAGGAATTTGCATAACCCAGCTGTAAAAAGTGACTTGATTCTGTGGTTTTGGGTTTTTTTTTCTGTGTTCAGAAGTGCATGTAGTGTAATGTTTTGAACTTAATCGGTGCATCTCAGGGGGAGCTTTGGTGTAAAAGGAGTGGATTTTGACCCATGTAGCCGTAGAAAGTAAAAGTCAGTGATCTCCATTAAACTGTATATCCCGCTGGGTAGTATCAGTTGCCCTTTTGTTATTGTAAGCTCTTTCTCTACCTTTTACTGTTTAAATAAATATATTTAAGCCAAAGAGTTAATGACAAAGTCAGGAAGTCTTGACTTAACAGTGATGAAGTGAGATGCGTTTCGTGCCATTCAATGTACACAATTTATAGCCCCGTTTGATTACGGCGGCATGTCCTCTGCCTGTAAGGATTGCACCCGAGGGACCAGTCAACTTATTAATTCATCACTTGCTGCCTTTCATGGTGCAACAACCCTTTATGGCATACAAGCAGAGAGATCCTGGGATCTGAAGGCTGCCGGCTGACTGGTTCCACTCTAGCTAGCCCTTTGTGTGCAGGCACAATGCTGGTAAACTTTTCCCTGGGCTCCTCTTTCTCGGAGGGCACGTTACGTCCTACGATAAGAGCGCAGTTACAGGGACTTCCAGGGAGGAACGGCCTTCCACAAGTTAACCTGTAGCTTTTTTTTAAGTGCCTTTTGATTTATCTGTCACCTGATCCATCAGCAATGAATAATTTTCATGGAAGGTGCACTTTAATTACCTTCCCATTTGACTAGCATTATCATGCCCTATCTAGGTAATTAATCTCACAAAGTATCCAATTTCAGTCTTTATTGCTGGCAGGCAGGTCTTCTGAATTATATGTGCTTGAATGGGCATAGGGTCTGTTGTTAAACCAAATAGGCCATGAAACAAATTTTGGGTCCTTTCTTTTTTTTCTGTCCTTTTTATTTTTTCTTTTTTCCCTTAGCTTAATGGGTTTGTACAGATGTTGTGGTCTAGTTGCTTTTGTTGACGTAGTTGAGATTTGCATAATGTAAATCAGGAAAGGGCAATGGTAGAAAATAGTGGCTGATAAAAAAAAAATACTTAGAAGCACAGATCATAAAAGTCAATCAGTCTCTGAAGAAATAGTTACCAGGTTGTGAAACTTGGTACCAAAAATATTCATTTTTTTGTTCTTGAATAATGTATAACTCTCATAGTATGAGCTCTGTATGCCAAAGAGTTACTTTGTAGAACTTGTGCTTTCACAGGATGAATTGGAAGTCCCCATTGCAACATCAGATTAGGGATTCAGATTTGTGTTTTATTGCTCTGTGGGTAAAAAGAGATAGACCTTTAAAAATGTGCTGTGGAAACAGAAGATTAAATAGCATGGCAATAAATTTGTAGGTGAAGTTATTCCTTTTTCTTATGCCTGTCTCATTAAAAATTGGTGAAGAGAGCTCAGGTATTTGGAAAACTGAAAAAAAACCACCTCAGTGATTAAAAATAAATAACTAAAATATAAATAAATATAAATAAATAAATTTACATGATGCAAATCTTTCATTTGGTTACTTATATTTAGACATGCTATTTTGGAAATAAATTTCTAATTTTTCTGAAGGTGATTTTCTCCTGTTTCCTTTCAGTTTCTTTCCCATTCTCTAATGAACATCAACAAAAAACCCCAAAAAACAAGCAAACAAAAAGATTATTTTTTTCAAAGGTTTTGACAGAAAAGAACTTCAGATACAGCTGAGAATTCCTTCAGAATTTTCACATGTCCATTTCCTGGAAAGGAATTTACTCACTTTATCACTGAAACTGATAGTGTGTTAGTTAAGTTTCATTTTTTAAGTACAGAAAAGAATTGTTGGATTAGAAAAAAAAATAAAGGAATTAATAAAATGTGAGGATTTTAAAGGAAATAATGAAATCTTAAAATCATAGGATTTTTCTTTGTCGTTATGTTTTAAGTTCGCCCAAGCAATCTGTATGATGCCTATAAGTAAAAGCCCTTGAAAGAAGCAGTCAGTTTTACAGAGGCACAACTGAATTTGTAACACAGTTTTTTTCATAACAAGTCTTCTTAAATATAATAATTTTATTAAGTGACAAAGATTATTTTCTTATTTAATGGTTGTATTTTTTTTTTAAATCAAAAGTTCTCCATATACAAGAAAATTTTGTATCATTGTGGTTATGCTTATAATTATTTTAAGGGAAAAAGTCTGAAAATATTTAAGTGGATGTAAAGTGGAGACAACTGTGTTTAACCATGTAACTCTCACTTCTACCACTTTGAACTTCAGAAAATTGGAACAATAAACATCATGGAGATTGATACTGGAATGCAGAATCTTTCACCTTTAGGTCACCAATTCAAATTCAGTAAACCAGTGACCAAAAATTGTTACCATATGAAAGTTGTTTGTGAACTGTGTGGAATTTAAATTATGATCTCAGTTCATTTTCTTCTTCATAAACTTCATCATAAGCAAGGCTTTTGGCAGTCACTCAAAAGAGACGGTAAGATTAAAGGAGTGTGACCCAGTAAACTTTTCACTCCTGGTCATGATCCCTTCAGGTGAATATAGTGTCTGGAGAGTTTTGGGTTCCTGATGTGAAATGTACTTTTTCTTTGCATAAAGATAAAACTTTAGTATTTTGTTTTGTTTCTTTTTCTTTAAATAGTGTATTTTAATTAATTTGAGTCTTCGGAGGCAGATACTGACCCAGTGTTTTAGACAGTCTCATGGGTGCTCCTGTAGCTTGAATTACATTCAAACCGAAACCATTCGTTGAATATAAAGAGAAAACAATTGACTGCCTTTTCTTTTTAAGCAGCTTTACCAAATGATAAACAGAGCTCTTCAGTGTGCCAGGAAAGAATATATTTTGGTAGTTACCAAATGGCTTCTGCCATATATTCAGACATATATTGTGAGTATAGTAGCTCTTTTCAGTCACAGGAATATAAAAAGCCTTGAAAAAAACCTTTAAAGGGCTTGAATAAAGTATGGTCATTTGCAGAGCATGAAGGATCTTTTCCAGCTGCCAAGCTGCTGAGCTTTAGCTTTGCTTCTGACTTCCAAGAAATATGTTATATTTGGGTTGAAAGTATATGTGTTCCCAAGTTTCACAGCTGGTGTTGAGACAAGATACAGGGTGCTTAATTAAGCTCTCTCAAAGTATGTTGCTTTAACAGCTTTCTTTAGAACGGTGATAGAGCAAAAACCATGCAAAAAATAGCCATTTCGAAAGGTCATTTAAGGTACTGTACAACAGCTCTTGTCTTTTAAGAAGAGAATGGTCTACTGGTTCAAGCACTGGACTGCAGCTCTTGAGATCCGTGATAAATTACATAGTCATTCCCATAGGCATCTTGTGTTACTTTGGATAAATGACTTAATCTCTCCATGACACTGTTCTTCACAAGAAGAATAAGGATAATAGAACTTCTTTGCATCAAAGAAGCATTGTGAGAAAAATCCATTAATGACTGTGAGGCATACAAGATACTATTTTGCTAGTGGCTTTATAAATACGAAGATAGGTTAAAGTTATCTATCTTAAATTTTTTTTGGGGGGGGGGCTTTATCTTATTCTTGTTAAAATGTAAAATAGAATTAAGCCCTTGTTTTAATATTAATCTGGAGGTATTGGTGGTTTTCTTTTCAGTAATGACCAAATTCTTTTCAGCTGGAATTCTTCTAAACCTCCCTAAACATCCCTTTATATCTAAATTCTTCCACATTTTAAAGAAAGATTTTAAACAAGACTAGTCCAGTGTGTCACCAGCTTTTTGAGAAAGCTTGTGTCTTCTGCAGCTCTGCTGGGTTCACTGGGTAGCTGCAAGTGCTGCATAGGAAAGAGACAAATCTCACCAGGAATCTTGAAGTTTTCAGATAGTGAGCAGTTACCAGAGTAAACCCTAAAGGATATTTTAATAATACATTTGTTTATTGAAGGAATAGTCCTGAGCTTTCTGAAATAGTTTGTTCTTTCTGGAACTTGGCTTTTAATCACTAATAATTATGACTTTTCTTGGCAACCTGACCCTTGCGAACCTTTCTGCAGTGTTCTAGGTAAGTCTTCCATGGGGTAAAAACAGGTGTTTAATACAGCAGTTTTTAAACTGTAACACTGATGCATTCCTTCATTCCCTAATTGCACCTGGGAAGATCTGGAGCTTGTTGCAGTTAAAAATCTGTTCACCCAGTACTCTAAAATAACAAAATTGGTCACATTTAACTGCATTTTCATGGCTAATGTTTTTCCTCATCCCACTACTTCAAATTAGAGGAATAATTTTATGGAGACAGCATCATTGCTCTTGTATCTTTCATGTGGAAAGATCTTAGATTAGTTTTGTATTGGAAGTGTTATAAAGCTTAGGTGTCACCTTTCTGCCGCATTGCAACATCATTAAAGCTCAAGAGGTTGTTCAGACATATGGGCATACGATTTTTTTAGCTTCTGTTCCAATGGCTGCAGGGCAGGCAATTTCAAATCTGATTGTCTCTAAGATCACATAAAAGAACAGCAGAAGATACTAAACATAAGGGATCAATTTTGTTATTTTTGTTTTTATTTGAAATATAGTTAAAGTCATGTGTAGTCCGTAAATCCAAACCACTGATATTAGGAGACAGAGTAAATTTTAGGTACAAACATAGAGAAGAATTTCCCACGTCTGCAGGTGATGGTGATCAAAGGCAAAACTATCAAGTCTTGGCCTCCTGGTTCCTCCTTCAACACATTCTCAAAGCCACCATTCTTCCTCACACATTTGCAGTGTGAAGCTGTGATTGTTTTGCCACCTTCTTGCTCTACATTGCATTTTGTTGACTCAGGAAGAAAGAAACTCCAATGCTCAGCTGAAGCTTTGGAACTTTTATCTTTTTAGGTCCTGTGATGAAAAGACTCCTGCCCAGTCTTCTGACCATTTTGCACAACCATGTTGCTTTTCTTAATGATCAACTAAATTATGATTCTCACTAGGGGGAACAGGGATCCTGTGAAAGCTGTTTCTTTATTAATCTTGATTTTGAAAACTTTGGGTAAAAGCCTTAAGGGAAGATAAGATGCATACTGCTGAGGGAAAAATGTCAGCTTATGCTTTTTTAAAGCATCCTCTGCATTCTTGTTGAGGTAATATTTTGCATTTGAGCAATGGGTTAATAACATTTATAATATAGCTAGGTTTGTAGTGGTACAATACCAAACATATATTAAGGATAGATAAATCTCTTTTATGTCTTGTCTACATTTCAGGGTATTGTAGACAACTTAGCACTGCTGTGTCACCATGAGAATAAGGTGTCCTTGCGCATACGTTTTAACCTGAAGTTTTACACATTTTTTTGGTCTCTTTTCTTTCTCTTCTTTCTTATGTCAGTGACAGCATTGTTTGGTGAAATAACAGTGCATTACCAGTGTTTCTGGAATTTTACAGTTACTAAAGTCATGAATATCGCTCAGAAGATGAAATATCACAGTCCACTTACAGGGTGAATTCTGAAGGTTTTCAGTATTACTGTTGTAGCAGTTGTAAAAGAGGGTTTTAGCTGGCATCTCTATCAATTAATATGGTTCATGTTCTTATAAAAATAAAGGATTTGTATGAAATAAAGAGTTATATCACCCTCATGGTTTTTGAAATGCAGAGAGTAGAACTTAGCAGTCCACTAAGTACCACATTTTCTAAAATTTCCCCTACTGCATTGAGAAAAGTCATTATTCTTTAAAAGGAAGACAGGAATTGTGGCCTCTTTATCTTTTCCTGTGCAGCACAAAAATGTATTCAATTTAATGGAATGCCATAATGCACTCCTAAACTGTCAGGTTTCTAAATATGAGCCATACATCATGACAATGCAGAACAATGTATTTTGTACCAAAGCAGTTCTATTAGAGAAGGTGAAAATATGTTAATCCTACCTTGATCATCAGGGACCCATATGAATTTGCATTATTCTGTTAACCTTGAAATGAGTAGGTGATATAATTTTTAATTTTTAAAAAAATATTCAACTATAAATGATATTTTTCTTTGACAATATTATTAATAATTTCATAAACATCAGTAATTATTATTTGGACATACATGAAATATTAAGAATTTCAGAGAAGCTTGTGTTACACATTATTATTTCGCTTTTGCCCAAGGGAATTCTCTAAGTGTTTTCTTTTTGTTGTTGTTGTTACTTGTAACTTGCATCCATTTTGAGTTAGAATATGATTTTTTTTTTATTGTATTCTATAGCTCTCAGTTTCTCTTGCCTACAGATTTTCCTGAAATGCAAGCCAGTGCTGGAAAATCTGGCCACAGATCTGTTACACAGATTTATAGATTATTGTGTTGAATTGTCTCAAGTGTAATTTCATACTAAGAACTGCTGAAAATGCAGTTCTAAAATACATTTTAACCTTCTGGGAAATTAACCTTTTAGGTGATCAACACTAATTGTATTATTAAATCCATTTTGGGGGAGGGATATGAAGGGAAAAAATAAAGTAGTAATGTAGGATGATTAAAAGTGTTACAGTGGGTAAAATTATTAATTTTTGTTGGCTTTTACAAATTAAAATACAGCCAGGCAGATCTCATACTGCAAAATGTAAGAGTAGTTAGATTTTTGTTAACTAGTTATGAATTAAAAGAAATCCATTCACATATCCTCACCCCATGAGATATCTTGGGGAATTTGATTTGGGGTTTTTTGGGGGTTTTTTGGGGTTTTTTTGGTTTTTTTTTGAACATAGTTATAACAGAAAAACTAAAGATATATATGGCTATGGCACAGATTTAATATAGTGTAATATCTGCAGAGATTAACTGTGATGAAAAATGAAACAGATGAGGCTTAGACTCTTAGATGAGTTGAAAGCAAATTCTTCACTTTTGTGACATTAGGTGCTGTATTGTTATTGCTCTCTTGTCTTCAACTGATCTTAAACAAAAAAAAAAAACAGTTTCAAAGCAGAAACTTGCTAATGGCTGTATGATTAATGACAATGAACTGCAGATCAGTTTTTTTTAAATATTCATGAAACTATCTATGCTTAGATTTAGTAAAAAAATAGATTTTGTTTCCTTTTAACAAGTGTGAAGTAATTAATATTTTGGGAGTTGAAAAATTTATTTCCTTCTGAGAAGTCCAAGAGTGACCACTTGTAAAGCATAACTCATTCTTCAGTGTGAGTTCAACTTAGACTTCATCAGAGCTGACCCTCTTTTTATTGGATCTGCACTGTGATCATCTCTGTGAGCATGGAGAAACAGGTAGTTTAACGCTACATTAAGACGTGATAATTAGCTCAGTTTCACAGTTGAAAAAGAAACAAAGTGCTTGAAGGGACCTGTGTGCTGAATGCTGGGTCCTGCATTAGTACTCATGACTCCAGTGGGATGGAGGCAAGAGAACAGTTTCCTTTTACTCTCAGGTCTTTTTCCAAAGATCTCATGTAAAGGAATTGATGGAGTAGCGAGGTTTTGAGCAGAGAGGAGAACCAGAATATTTTATCAGTAACCCCTTATTAGAAGGGATCAAGAAGAGTATGAAATTTCACCCCCTGCTTCTAGAAAGCCAGGTGACTCAGAAGAAGGTTTCAGGAGAAAACATGCTGGAAGAAAAGCTGTTAGACCTGCTTAGCTGAAAACGTAGCTCTTTTTGTCTGCCTTTAATTTGTCACTTGAGTGGATGTGGGTATGAGTGCCAGAAAACCTGTCCTGAGGTGAGTGTGCCAGTTTTCATGATTTTTTTTTTTTTTTTTGAGAGAAGAGTAGGCTAAGCCTTCTGTTAAAATAGGGTGCTGTGACTCAGAAATGCTGTTGCAGCACTATGCCATAACCTGTGAAATGGGAGAGTCAGGTCCCTTCTTTAACTGTTGAGTTTACTGTGCTCCTTCAAAGCAGAGAAAGAGAGTCCTCACTGCCTCAGATTTCACTGGTATTCAGAAATACACTGGGACAGAATGCTGGAGGAAATTCAGGAATGAAATTCCAACTTAATGAAGTGACTAGTACAGATGTGAAAACAAATGGTTAACTTTGTACCATGAGATATTTAGGCTGGAAATTTAAACTTTTCTAGCCATCATACCAGTGAGATTCTGTAACAGCCTTTTGATGGAAGTAGTGGGAGACATAATCTGATTTTAAGATGGAGTGTGGATATTCTTTTGGAAGGAATGACTTCACATTCATTAGATGGCAGGTGACTGGACACAGTGATCCCAAAGTACCCTTCCACTCCTGCCTTCTTAATTAGGACAATATATTTTGTTATGTTCTCTGGTTTCTCAGAAACATTTCACCTGTAATTTGATGGTGGTATTTTTTTATTGCTTAAGAGAGGTTGGACATAGAAAAGAAAAATTTTTGTTTAGATTGCGCAAGTCTGGTAATTGATATGTTAACTTGAGATGATGAAATCGCTGTGTGTAGGGTAGAGAAACAAGGAGGACACTGTTCACATTGAAATGGCTGGAAGGGATGTATAAACAATTATGGCACTTTGTATATCTGTTTTAATATCGCTGTCAAGACTGATAAAGCAAAGAGTAAGTGTTGTTTCATTGGACAGTGTAAATTTAGAAGGCGAGCAAAGACTTATTCCCAATTTGTTTACTTTTAAATGAATGTTGCATTTGTTAATGTTTTAGAATCTGAAAGTTCTGCATCATTGGTGCTAAAAATACATTTGACTGCGTTCTGACTTCACCATTTTTTCATCAAAACACTTCTTTGCAGTTTGTGGGAGGACAAATCATGTTGCAGTCAGTAAAAGGTGTACTTGGAAATACTGCTTTACATTGGTACTACATTTAAATGAGTTCAAATTAGATTTTTTTTTTAATGGTATGCCAACTAGTAGTCCAAGCCCAGAAGGCAACATAATGATCCTTAACTGGTCTTATAATGCATTTAAACCAAGTTTTTCCTTTGTCTTGCACAAAAACTAGATGCTCAAAGATTTTTCTGCTATAGATAATGGTAGTATAGTCTTATGCAATGTCTAAGTTCAAGGGACTCTTTGGAAGATTGTGTTTTTCCTGGCTTTGTTTATTTTAAAACTCCTGCTCTCATATCCTGTGCTGCTAATGACTTAGCACCTTCCTGGAGGTGAAACAAGAAGATTCCAGTCATAATCAAAGTGTGAAAATGAAGTTTGGAATCATATTATAAAGAGGTGTTTTGCAATGGGTCATTAACTTGCTCTATGGAATGAAACCCCTGGAGGAAGGTCTTTAAGATTACAGATTATAAGTAATGGCATATTTGCCTGATTCTGTAGAACTATGACCAAGGTTTTAAAATGTGCTTTCTCTGAATGCTTCAGGTGTTGAATACCCACTGATTAATGCCCATGGTCTGATTTTCAGTAATGGTTAATGTGAGGAGCTGTTTCTTTTAAAGGGTCAGGAAAGAAGTTGTGGTGGTAGGACACGAGTTCATGCTGCACCAAGTTACTCAGTCAGGCTTCAGGGTCACAACAAAGCAGACACCTACCAGACTTCTTGCCAAAATTACTTTACTGCATAACTGAAATGCCACTGGACTTGTAGACAATTGGCATCTCTGAAAATCATGATGTGAGTTACAAAAACCAAGTAATTGAAAATTAGAGGCTGCTTCTAGAAATTTGGGCATTGTCATGAATTGCTTATATGCTTTCTTTTTTATTATTATTATATATCATTACTCGAAGCTTAGATAGAGAGTAAAATGGATTTCTTCATTGCTGGTCATAGTTAATTTATCAAAAAAAGTAGACCTCTGAAAGGAATTGCTTTTAAAACATTGTGGGTTTTGAATCCATTTTTCTTCCTTTAACAAATTGATCTGTCATTCTTGAAAGATCAGCAGAATCCCACAAAGACGTAGTAGTTTTTGTACAGCTTTGAACATCATTAAATTGATTCTTTTATATGTGTGAGTGCACATATATGTGTGGTTTAATAACCTTCATTCACCTACTTACCAGTCTTACTTAAATTTAAGGTAACAACCTCGAAATTTTCCAGTGTACATTCTCCAGTGTTTAGTTTGCTGTGTCTTGTTACTTTGTTTGTTAGTTAGTTGGCAATGTTAAATTACAAAGGTATTTGACTCATGGTCAATGTAGCTACACTTCTTTAAAGTGTTTCCTTTCACCTATCCTACTGAGTTATAATGGGGAGTATTATTACTGGAAATGGATACCTGCGGTGTGAATCCAAATGCTGAAAGAAGTGCTAAGGATGATTCAGAAAATAGTTCTTTCTCACTCTATTATGCTGAATCCATTGTGCCTTGTGGGAAAAAAGGAATTTTGCAATCGGATTTGTTGCTTTTCAAGTGAACTAAAACCCCTGAAGTCCTGTCTGCTGTAGCCTTGGCACAATTTTCAAGAGGAGAGGCGTTAACCTCAGTGTCCTAAGCAAATTCCAGTTTGAATAATTATGTCTCACATCCATGTCACTACCCCTGTAGCTTCAGTTTGATTAGCTATTCATTTCCTTTCCCAAATCCTTGTGTGGCATTTCCATGTGCTCTATAAGAGGTTCCACATTTCACCCTAGAGCAAACTGTAATCGTCTTTCTTTGTCTTTCCCCACATACAGACACAGAATAATTGTGGAACTTATTGCAGACTCGTAGAGAAGCTAGCCAAAGGCCAACTGCATTAACTAAATTAAGATAAAATTCTAGATCCAGCACAATCTGAATTTAAAGCAGGACTCAAAATGGTTTTCATGGCATATGTAATCTGCTCATGTCAGTGCAGACAGTACAGACATCTATTCTCATCATTTTAGACATATCTGAATCATTTAACACAGTGGATCATGACATAGTACTTTCTTTCTTGAGAGAGGTAGCAGTATCCAAAGTAATACACTAAAATGGTTGGCGTTATTCCCAGACAAACACATCCAACCAGCAGTTAGGGCAGACCGCCTTTCTGGTCTTCATTCCAATGTCTTTCAAGAATCAGTTTTATTGCACCCTCTTTTTGGCATCCATATTCAGCTACTGTGTGAAAAGGTCGGATGGTATGCTTGAGAAATATGCAGATCACATACATTTCCTTTTGTCCTTTGAGGCCTGTAACCTTTCCAGTTTCACTGTAGTGGCAACTGATTGCAAAAAACAGCACAGAAATAAAGAATAGTTGTTTGAAACTGAACCTAAATAAGGCAGACAGAATAAAGTGACAATACCAGTGAGATCCCAGGCCCAGGTAGGAGCTTCTGGTGAAAGTTATATATTGTTTTTTCATCAATGCATTCCATAATTAAGGAGTACTTCTGTGTTGACACTAAAGCTGCCACTGAGTGGCATCTGGTAAATAAAATTCTGTCTTCCCTCTTTGTGTGAGAGACTTGACCCTCATCCTGATGGATGCTGCACTGCCTGTTGTTATTCTTGCATTTCTTCTTCTCCCTTGGATTATAGGAGCACAGTATACCTGAGCAGAAAGCTCTTACTGGCTAGGGGAAGTTATCTAGTACAAAAGGTTGCAGCAGCTCAGACCACCAGGAACACATGAGGCTGCCTTACATTGGCTTTTCAGAGAATTAGGCTTAACTGCAGTCTCCACTCTTATCTTCCAAGACTCTCTGGCCTGGGCCCAGGTATCTAAAAGGCTATCTCAAGTCTCAGTGCTTGATAGTTTCACTGCTGGAAGTTCTTCAGGAGATTTCTTAACAGAAAATATAAGTCTTATCTGTAGGAGAGAGCATACAGCAGTTTGCATCAAAGTCTCTGAGTTAATTCCCAAGGAATCTGATGACTATCGAAATATTGCTTTATTTCTCTGTGTGATGCAAATTTCTTGGACTTGCTTCTATCTTGATAGTTGCACAGAAACAGCTATAAGCAGAACAAAAAAGCACTTTGAAGCTTAGGTGTTCAGTTACTCATTCCTCTCCTTGAGAAAGGATGAGGATGTATATTATATTTATATGCTCTGTGTTTGTAAATATCCCTGGCTTATAAACTAGTAGAGCTCAAAGAACTCCAGTGAATATAGGCCACATAATAACAAATTACAATATAGATGGGAAATCATTATTATGAGAACTTGCTATATCATAGGCTTTACTTCTAAAGAAGCTGCTAGATTAGTTTTTTTCTAAGTCACATACGTAATAGTGCAATATCTACACAAAAGTTAAATACTAAAATATTGAAATAAATGTTTTTGGTTTTGTTTTTTTAAAAATATTATTCCTTACTGTTAGCCAGAAGGCAGAGATGCTGGCTACTAAAAAACAGAAAACCCAGTTTATTTTTGTACAGTGCTGGATATTGATCTGGGTTTTAAAATTCTTCATAATTTTTTTTGTGTCTTTTCTTTTACAAAAATGTGTTTCTTCATTATTCAACTGATGCTAGTAGTAATTCTTTTGGAGAAACTGAAGCTACAGAAGGTAGTAACTTGGTTTATGTATATGTGCCTGTGCATATAACTTCATAATACTTGGTTCATTTCTGGCAGTCATATATCTCACAATTAGTTTTATTACTGAGATTTTTTGTAATGTTTCCTCAGTCAAAAATGTGAAAGGAATGAAAGTTATTCTTCACGGTTTTATTGTATTAACTTATTAGATACAGCAGCTGTAAGTACTAGATTGCAATGTGTAATCTCTAGGAAGAACTGTTACGTGATTCATTTAGTTGATAAATATATTTTCCAATGATACATTTGTGTTCCTGCAGATAGACAAGTCATTGCTAAGAGAAACAGAAAAAATAAAATATACAAACCTACATCTTTATGCAGAATCTGAATACCTTTCTCATGACTGTTTTAATTTGTGTTTTTTAATTTCACCATCTGAATAAATTTCTGGTTTTCCTACATACTAGGCTTTAATAGTAAGAATCAACTCAGAGCAAAATCATGACAAAGCTGTATCAAAAAAGCTCAGAAGTCTCTGATGTGGTGTCTAAGCTGTTAATTGCATGCCACATTTACTTAAAGCACATTCCTGGGTGACATTCTTTTTAATTAGTAGAAATTATTAGATGTAGTGGGATTTTTTTTTTTCAATTTTGGTAAGGAATATATATAACAGAAAAGAAGAAGGTGTAGTATCAAAAATAAAATTTAACTTCTAGAACAGAAATGTATTTAGTTATCAATGAGTCCTTTGCAAGTAAATGGGTCTGATGTCTCGTTAGTATGAAAGTTTTTGCATTTCTCCATTCACTTCAATAAAATTACTCTTGGGCTTTCAACAAAAATTAAGAGAAGTATCATACCTGTTCATCCTTCTTGAGTTTCCACTAGGATTTCTTTGAGTTTGAAACCACGTATATTCATTGATTGTTTTAATGTTTTCTAGCATTTTATGTTACAACAATTGTTTAAAAGCCTTCACTGAGGTGGAGACTTGTTCTGGTCTTGCCTTTAGGATGACACTGTACAAACCAGCTGATGGACTGAATGAGCTGGTCTTTCAAGTTAAACAGACTTGTATCCATTATTTTCAAAATATTGTTCCTGAAGGTGTAAGATTACCTCAGGACTCTGGCATGTGCAGATGCGGACTCTCAGAAGGTGCAGTGTGCAGGCCCTAGCAGGTACAGCAGGAAGCACGTACTTCTTGTGGCGAGGATGATTCTTGTCCTCTGGCTCAGCCATTGTGCTATTTGTGTTTCACAACAGCCACTCAGACCTTCCTGGTGACAGAACTGGACTTCCCCACACCTTCTGTTGGGTTCCTAGTGGAGGAGGGGAAGGTGATAAGCACTGGCTTTGTGCAGTTCAGACCCTGTTCCTATTTCAGACTTGGTACATTATATTGCTTATTGCACAGTGGCAGGTGCTATTCCTGTCATTACCTTCTCATTACCACATGAACTTTCTAACATGATTTTTACAGTTCAGGCAAGAGCCATGTTCACATTGTTTCTTTACTGTTTCTTGAGGACTTTTATTTCTTTGCTTGAGAAGATCTGACTGTTCCAATGTAAGAAGAGTTTAACAGATCAGGGGCTAGATCTCTGCCTGATACAAAGGGATATTCCCAGCTATGGCTTAAGAGTGTGCTGTACAGGTGGAAGTCAGTGCAGACTGGTAGCACATCCAGGATTCTGGTAGGATGTTGCCTGCACTGATCCTACAGATATTACTCCTCACAAAAAAAAAAAAAAAAAAAAAAAAAAAGGCATATTTTGTTTTCTTGAAAGGCTCTGAAAAACTACATCTATCATCCCAAAGTACTGAAGGGACAATTGCCACTCTGGGTTTGCAAAGCAGTGCTTTGGAAGCAGACTGACAAAAACACCAGCCTTGCCTGCCTCCAGGCTGGGGCAGAGAACCCAGGAGTTATTTATAGCTGCTGCTGCACATTGGTCAGGTCACGCAGTCACAGAGGCATTTGCAAAGGCTCTGCAAAAGGCAGTGTGAAGGTTTATCAGCTCTGGATTTACATTTTATTTATCTGTGCTTTTTACACCAAATTCATTCCACTGGATTTTGTGGGTTTGAGGCAGGCTATAAATAGATGATTGTGTTTCTTCTAAATATATTCATCAGAGGAAATAGAAAAGGGAAGAGCCACCTGGAGTTAAGATTTTAATATTTCAGTTGTTACAAACCAACTCCAAAAACAATATTTTTTTCCCCGGCAGATTTGGTGTGAAAATGTTTAGTAGAGCAGATGGAGCCACAGCTGGTAGTGTATATGTTTATCGGGATAGTTGGCATTTAGCTGCATCCAAAACTGATGTCAGGCTTGAAGATGCTAAAAAGCGGGAATGACTTGAAGCAGAGAGGATGCTTCTTCATCAGATCATCTAGCAGCAAATTTCTTTCATTTTTATTACTTTGGCCCAGTAAGAATAATTTTAATCCAGCAGGAAGTTAAAGGTTTAAAAATAAATCTAAAAATAAACTGTGTCAAAACAGGTAAACATTTGCTATTGCTATGCTTTAATAAATAGCCTGAGGAGTGCAGAACATAACCCAGAATGTCGTGGTGTTTAAGGCCTAGTTAGCAAATAACACGCATCTGCTGATGTTTAATTACCATGTATGCTTTGTTGGCAGATTTCAGAATCTGTATAGTTCATATTTACCAATGTAGTCTCTTGTTTCACACATGAGAACATTCAGCTGGAGGTTTGAGAGAGGAGAAGGCATATGAATGGCAGTGAAGAACCAAGATGGAACAGATATGTGTAGTCAGTAATGATTTTACAGTTGTGCCTAATGCACACAATGAGGTTTGATGTCCCGTTGTGCCAGGCACTGTGCAAACAGTGGGAGAGAGTCCCACTGCCAGAGAGTCTTAAAGGAAGAAGATGGATTCAGAGACCAAAATTTTCATTTCAAGCAAGCATTTTGGATTAAATCTCCTTAAAACAAGCTTAATATGAACTAGTGGCAGAATTATACTCATTCCATTGTCCTGGCCATGCTGCAGTCTTATGACATTATTAACCTCTTTAGATTAATAATATGGCAAACATTTATACCAGAGATTAATTTGAATTCAGTGTTATTTCTAGGATTATTTTTTAAAGCATAAACAGTTTCATAATTATTTTTTTCTTCACAATATTATTATTTTTCCCAGTACAATTGTTCTTCCTGTGCAAGTTTTATTCCAAAAGTTGCAAATGCTCCTTGTACTGTGAAGAAAAGTGGCACGTTTCTTTCTCTTCCATTATATACAATATTTGATAACACTAGCATGGCAGAGATCTGTTCCAGTGGCATTCTGATACAAATGAGGTAACATAGAGGGAAGTGAGATTTATTAATGCACATTACTATCCTGTAGGCAGCAAAGAATTTTTCCCTCATTTTTGGCATGTGATATTCTGAAGCAGACTCCTTTGTTTGTTGTCATTGCACAGGTAGCAGAGAAAAGTATCTCTCCAGGCATATAAAATGGCTGCATTATAAATGACAGTCTGAGGGGAACCAAACTGCTTTGCTAGATGACCAGTGATGCCTGTCACCTCTTTGCCGGTGGGTTCTGAATGAACAGCGTACTGAAATGTAATGGTGCCTTCAATACCAGAATAACAGCATGTGGTACTGTGCAAACTCCGAGCAATTCCGCTTACCTTAGGGTGTCCTTGGAGTTTGCTATGATACAGAAAGTCCCCCCCCTACCCTCAGCTGTCATCTCCTGAGGACCGTTCCAATTTCCATCATAATCCAGCCTGGGAAACATGAAAAAGTGCCAGAAAGGCATCCTAATCCTGCATTTCACTGAACTAGGCTTCCTGAAAATACAAGCTTCTACAGAATTCAAGTGCCATGTTTCTTCCTTGTAGGAAAGTTGCATAAGAAAATTACTATCTAGCAGCATTTAAAGATGTCTCTATCATAGACAGTACCTGTAAATAAAAATTACAAACATTCAAATCGTTGGTGTCCCTTTTTAAAGCAGGGCCGTGTCCATTTTATAAAGCCCATATGTGTTTATGCACGCGAGTGCACTCCCCGACGGCGGGGCAATGGCATAATTATGCAAACTTAATGATGGTGAAACAATGGCATGAGAGATAAAGGCCCATGATGTTTTATAAGGGAGAGGGTTTCTTACACAGATTTACCTCATGCCAATTTCTCAGAACAGAAGACACAGTTTTTTTTTGTAGGTGTGAGGGACATGTGGAACCCCTTACAAATGGGATTATCTCCTAGCTGTGTCCAGAGTCTTTTGGGGACCTGTGAGGCAGTAAGTTTATTCTTGTCTCACCTTTTATATTTTAATGCTGTCTCAGAGCTTTGCTAATTGTGCTGGACCATAGTGCATCCAGAGCACTAAGTTCTATTACCACTAGTAAAGAACTTTTGGTCAAAAAATACTTTTACGCTGGCATTTATGCAGTTTAGTATATTATAGATAAACCTGATAAATTGAAAGGATATTCCACATTTTTTATTGTTTTTCAATTTGAGCTCTATGTTGATTTTTCAAGAACATATAGCCATTTTATCACCTAATTATGAAAATTATATTCCATGACATCTAATTATAATGAAAATTTAGGGGATATGTTCTTACTTTGTGTAATGAACTTTGACGAAAATGCTTTGTACGCTAATGGCTGCACTCCTTTTAAAAAACCTAATATAACTATTCTTCCCCAGGGTATAGCAAAGAAACATAAAGCTTATCTTTTGGAACTCCTGTTTCAATGGAGAAAATTATAACATACATACATTTTCTCTAAAATGAATTCATAATTTTATTAAAATCTCATTATATTAAAACCACATTTGGTCTTAATTTCTTAATTTAACACTATTTAATAAATTACAAGTTTTTATGTGCAGGTGTAAAAATAAGGGAATTGTCTGATCTCAGCTGCATTTCTTTATTTTCATGGCATAAATAAAACTAAAATTTAGCAGGTGGACTTAGCACTAAATCCAGGTACAGTTTTTACCAACAACTGGTGGTGAATATTAAAGTATAAATAGATAAGAAAGTATATATTTGTGGCTTCACACCATATCTTTCCATATCCAAGTTTTTCTGTAAAATATGCCAGAAGGATTTGGGCTTTTCAGAAAGGTATTGAAATCAGAAGTGTATTCTACAAGAGCTGAAAGCAGAGACAATAGGAATTATCTAAATTAAGAAAATGATCATATTTAAGCTGTTTTCTATAAAGAGGCAGAAATACTGGATGATAGTTCAGCTGCTGTAAATAGAGAAAGAATAAAAGTCCTTGCATAATCTGTTTGTTACATCTAGGAGCTGAAAATTAAAATTTAATATAGCAATACATTAAAAGAAATTAGTATGGATATGTTCTGAGCAAGAAAGTGCTTTACCTAAAGAATACTATTAAAAGGGGTATGGTAGCCCTAGTGAACACACCAATTTATTTTAATTTTCCAAATATATCCTGATACATTTCACTTACCATTGGTAAGGGGACATTAATGATACAACAATGGGCAATACTTGGAAAAAAACAATGGAGGTCAGTGGATAATGTAAACCAGTCTGCTGCATAAGAGTCTTAATGTATATCTGAACATGTTCCAACTGAAACATAAATTGCACATTTTCCTCCTGTTGCTTGACCCCTGAGACATGATTGTCTCTTTATTGTTTGCTTTCTTCAAGCAACAAGAGTTTGAATGTACTTCTTTTGAAAGCAGGAGATACAGTGCTGATTTAGAGTTGCTGTGTACTGCTTCCTTCACATTTTGACTCACTTATAAAGTCAAGGCTGTGTGTTTCCTTGTGTTTCAGGAAGCCAAACTCATGGATAGTTTTAGTAAATTTGATCTTTCATATGACCACTTTGTGTAGAGGGGTTTTTTCATTCCTCATCTTTCTCTCTGTTCGCCAAATCGAAGCAACTTGTTTATCTCCTGTTATATATTTTGAAGAAGAAATAGGAATAGAGAACTTAAAAGTGGAAAGTCTTTTCTGTGTTTATTTTTCTGGTATGTGTCAGCACATTCAGTTGTAAAGTATAACATAACATATATATTTACGTAAAATAAAAGCTTCATAAGTGAGTAAGTTGGGGCAAAATTGAAGGAAGCTTCATCTTCACCCTGATTAGCATAATTTGCTTTGCTTTGACAACCAAAGATTCTTTTGTAATACTAAACAGCCTTTTCACAACTTTCCAATCGTGGCTTGATGGATTCATTCATTTGCAGATTCTAGAGCCAGCTGCTCCTGTGTGCTGCTGCTACAATTAGAAAATCAGTCTGTTAAGAGATAGTGAACTTAATAAATCTCATGCTTTCAGTTTTATGTTTTTATTCTCTACTAGTCATAGTAGAACCTATAGCCAACACATTTTTTCCAAAAGCACACTACTACTACTACTACTACTACTACTACGACTACTACTACTACTACTACTACTACTACTACTACTACTACTAAATAATTAAATAAGAAAGATGCTCTGTATAACAAAGAAAGTGGTTTTTCATGGTTGTTGTCTTTGGGAGAAGAAAAATTGCTGGTGGGTGTAGAGAGGCAAGGATAATCTCACTGCCTCACACACTGTTGCTAAATACAAATAGTCATAGTGGTCTTATCTTTCAGAAATGTTCTTATTGAATACACACAGCAGGGTCAGTCAATAACCTTTTTGTTTAATGCAGTGATTACATTGTGTTTTCACAGAGATACATCTCGTAGGGTTCATGTCCTATGTATAGGAAAATCCCTAGGAAAATCCCTAGGAAAATGTGATGTACTGATTATTTTCTAATCGTCATATCCATCACAAATAAGGGTAAGAATTATTATCCAGTGTTGCACTGGAAATTTCTGATGGAGAGATATCAAGTGTTGCTGAAGTTATGAAAGGAAATCATTGGCAGAGTGTAGTAAAGAATCCAAACACCTCAACTACGTGTTTTGTTTCTTAATCTTCTAATCAGATTGATTACATGATGTGAGCTTTTCTGGTAATTTATAATGTAATTATTTTTTCTCATAGAATGGTCTGGTTAAGCTACAAACATAGACTGCATTCACCTAAAGTATTAGAAATTGAAGACAGTCTGGTTGCTGTATTGTTCATATTTTGGATAGACGCCTGGAAATGCCATATATTATCTTTCAGCGAAATTCCCTCCATCTCTATTTTCCCTTCTAATTTTTTTTCCTCTCTCTTTTTATAACCTGTTTTATGTAGTCCATCTATTTTATCCTTCAAAAAATGCATCAGGAGTCACGTGGCAGACAAGACCAGGTCAAAACCAGAGGGAAAAAATTACATGCAAAGCCAAAGCAGCATTATCTCCTCTATCACTGCATCGATGTTGGCAGATGTTAGGTCTTTTCATAGGGCAGATTCTCCAAGGGGAACTCTCAGAGCTTGAACAGACTTCAGGAGCATCCTGGCCACTTCTGCTCTGCAGCTGGCAGGCTGTGCAGAAAAAAAGGGAATTGTAATTTGCCTGGATATATTCCATCTCTCTGCACCACTTGAAAAGCTGGGCTGCAATAATCCAGGGCAGTAAGAAGACAAAAAGAGTGAGACCTAATTCACTTCTTTGTGATGTACTACTCTAAAATTGTTTTCAGCAGAACTGTGTCTATCAGTGTGTTGTCCAGAAAGCAGACTTATAGAACACTTCTCTTTGGACTTTATCACATACCACAGGGGTTTGAGTCTTGTAAGGGAGAGAGAGAGAGACTGGATTGTACATTATACTGCTTCCTTCACTTCCTTCCCCTCCTATTGTCACTTCTACCTCCTACCCCTTCACCACAGCACTTTCAGCATCAGGCTTCCTAGGCAACAGTTCTCTCCCACTCAAATTTCTCTCCTAACTAAAAGATTGTTTAGTGTCTCCTCCCAAACACTTTAGCGGAGTTAGATGTGTGCATTTGCCTCCCCTAAGTGAGAAGAAATTACAGCATCTAGCTTGTTTACCTAGAGAAAGGCAGATAGAAAATGCTCCTTAAGGTAAAAATGCATGCATCTCATTCTAGAACAATCTTCCAGCCAAAAAAAGCAGCAACCCCCCCCCCCAGTATTTTTAATCTTCATATGCTGACCACATAATGTTATCTGCAACAGATAACAGGGAATTAAATTTTGTGACACGGATATCTCCTTCCAGTCTTTCAAGTATGATGATTTGTCAGGGTTTTTGTACTGATTCCAAGAAATTTCAGAAATTTAACAGTCTATTACCAAGTAGAGGAAGTATCTAGAAAGTGTGTCAGCCAAGTAGACATATCTCCAGATTATTTTAACCTGTTCCTTTAGAGAGGGAGAATTTCCCAAATCAGAATGTGTAAATCAGACTGTCGTTCAATAGAAGTGGCATTTCTTAAAATGTTTATCTGTTGCATTCAAAAATGTCAATATTACCTACATTCTAGAGGACTAAAACTAAACAAACTAAAAAAGAAGAGTAAAAGAAATCTTTTTTAAAACCAGATTTTAACCATTTCAAAGGAAATTGCTTATTATTAAGAACTAAGCAAAGACTGATAATCATTGTATTGACATTCCTTGATAGCAAGAAAGGCAAATTCATGCCTTCTGTCAAAAAAAAAAAAGTTAAATACTCACTCCATAGAAACTATGTGGTTGCAAGGGAAGTTTCTGGAACTTCTTTTTGAATACTGATCTAAAAGATGGTTTCTCAAGAAGAGAGGTTGGAGAAACTCCAAGTCCCAGGGTGTTAGAGTCTCATAGCAGCAGCAATCAGGAAGCAATACAGTTTTGGTCATTTTGAAGTAGTACCTGGTTCAATATCTTTTGAGCAGGCATCACTGAATCATTTAGGTTGGAAAGGTTTCCAAGTTCATTGAGCCTTTTTGACCGATCTTCATCTTGCACCACAGCACTAACTGACCTGTCCAGTTGTTTCTTGAACGCCTCCAGGGGTGGTGACCCAAAACAATGCTTAACAGCCCCTTCCATGAAGAAATCCTTCCTGGTATCCAACCTGAACCTCCATTGGACACATCCTGTCACTAGCTCTCCCCTGAGCCTGCATTCCTCTAGGCTAAACAACCCCAGCTCCCTCAGCCATTCCCCATATGGATTATTCTCCAGATCCTTCACCAGCTTTGTTGTTCTTCACTGCCCTCTGTCTCAAGGGTCAATTTCACATAGATTTGAGCCCTGGATAACACCATCACTTTACATTTGATATGACATAATAGAAAATACAAGTTTAAGGAATACCTCTGTGAAAGAATTCTATTTCGTCTAATCCCAGACTAAAATAAACTCAGTATATCGATGTTCTTACAAGGAGGATCTTAAATGTTCCTTGTTTTTTTGTGAGTTTTTTCCTCTTCCCAACATCAGAGTACTATATTTAATAGTATTTTGTGTGCTTTCTAATATTTGTCTTCATTTAAAATCTGTTTAATCCACAGATATTTTTTTTATTGGCCATCACAGCAAAATAACTTAATTCCAAATAGCATCCTGGGAACATTATGCTCAAATATCAGAGAGTTCCAGTCATAGTAACAACATAGTTTTTTCTGATAAGCAACCATCCATCCTTCCTGTACAAATATAGCGGTTTAAGGGAAGGGTTTATTTATTTAATAATAAGCAGTTTAAGCAACATGATTGCCTCTTAAAATGTTTACATTGTATGCAGCTTTTTGAAATAATAGTGTAGAAATTTTTAACAATTTTGGGTTTGGTACAGTGTCTGAGCTTGGATAATGAGAAGGGAGGCTGAGTGTAGAAAAGCTTGGTGGAGGAAGAAGCGAAACATGCAGTTGCAGCTGCGAAGAGTTGAACATTTCGTGGAGTGCCACAAGGAGCTGACATACAAGTGTCACTTTTCCCTATTCAGTAATATTAAGTTTTTAAATGTGTCTGTGTCTCTTCCTTATCCCATTTATACTTCTTGTAATGCAGAAATTTTGTCTAGGATATTGCAGCTGTGACCAGTCTGTTCCCTGAAACTGTAGATGGAATGATAGTCAAGAGGAGTTTAGCAATTTTTTATTTCATTCTTTATAATATTCTGGGGATATTGAGGAGGAGGGATGAAGATCAGTTAATTAGAAGTGAATATCCAAATATGTCTAAGTGTTTAGCTAGTTCAGTTTATGACTCATATCTTCTGTGGGCAAACAACTGAAGACTCATCTTGTGAGAGGAGACCTGGTATTTTAATAGTTGAACTTCTTCCTTTGAAAAACACAGAATAAAGGATTTTATCAATTGAATTCCTTCTTGAATACCTTTAAGAAGAAGGATGAGAGAATTTAAAGATTGGTCTGAATCTTTCGATGAACTCAGTCAAGCAATTTTCAGGGGTGAGAACTCTATCTCTAGATAGGATCTTCTTATATGCCATGTATAATGAATTAATAAAATGATAGCCTGCTGCTCCAGGTATGTTCCAGTGTCTGTACTTAGTCCCTTCTGAGTCTGAATGTCAGTTATGACTTTTGGTCAGGTTATTCAGAATAAAAAACCCATAAGATGATGACCACTGAAGGGCAATTTCACATAATAAAAACTCGTAGTGTTGACTTAATAAAACTATCTGGGTACAATGTTCTAACTGTTGAATTAATCTTGCCATATTACTGGCAGTAAAAATCATGGGGGCCTTGTTAGGATCTCAGGACTTTGTTGCAGACTTTGTTGGGGGCTTCCTGTCATGCTGCTGGAATCTATTGGCTGCGTCGCAGCAGAGAGGTCAGCCCCTGCAGGTTTGATTAGAGCTTTAAAAAAAAGCTAAAACCCTCAAACATATCAGTCATATTGTTCCAAAATGTGGAATATTTTCTTTGTTTTATATTTGTCTGCTTTCAAGCCATATCATCAAGAAGGGAGATTTAATCTGTTAAATAGCAGATAACAAGCTGTAAGTGATGTCCAGGTGTTAGAAAAACTAATTAGTTGTTGGTAGAATTGCCTTGCTAAGATTCAGAGCTTGATGTGTTCAATGATCTCAGACCTAGGGAGAGGTTAAAAAAGCTTAGGAAGAAGGATGGCCATAGAAGGATAGTGGACACAAAAAGTGCAAAATTTACAGGCCACAAGGACATTTCGCAGAACTCCCAAGATAAGGAAGAAACTAATAAGACCAACTCAGCAACTGAAACCAGCTCCAACTGGGTGAAAGGTAATTCTGGCAGGGAGATATCTTGACCACTGACTCAAAAGGAGAGAAAGACTGGGCATATGGACTAATTACAATGAGTAACGAGACAATCATTAACCAATAGAAGACAGAATACTAATTAATACGAAAACTATATAACCTGTAGCCAGTGAACACTAATTCCTTTTTTTGCTGAAGTATATAAGTAGTAGAAAGTTTTGATAGTGGGTGTGCTTGATTTGGGAACACCACCAAGCAACCAGGCTTGCTCAACTCTAAAATAAATAATCAACATCTCTCTTGAGTGTGCAATTTTTTTCTTGTTGCACACTGGGCAATGAATCCAATTTTTGTGGACAGCAACATCCTCTGTGAGTTTGTCATGAGAACTTAGACAATGCATTCCACATTTTCTTTAAGTATTATGCTTGATGCAGTCTCACATCAAAAAAGTCTGTATAGTAAAGGAATGAGCTGGAGAAGGGCATTTGACCACACACTTCTGGAGTGTAAATGCAGGAATCCCAAAAGTGTGCTTAAGTTACAGCAGTAACCCATAAGATTTTTATGGTGTGGTTTTGTTCCTATAACTAATACTTTGCTGATGAGCATTTATGTACCTTTATCTATCCCTTTGTGGCTATTACAAAAGAAGCTTTCTCTAGTGTAAATTCAACTAAATGGAATCCAAACAAGTCTGATTTAAATTGAAACAACTCTTTATAAGCCTCAATAATATAGCACCAGTTTTTAGGTTGGTTTTTTTGGGAGGTTTTTTGGTTTGTTTGTTTTCTGGTGGTGGTGATTTTGTGTCTTTAAATATACTGAGACACCTTGAGAACATGTAGAGATTAAGTTTTCCAAATAATTTAAAAGCCAACTGAAAAACAAGAACAGTCTACTAACTTGATATATATAATTTGAAGCATCTTGGACCTCAGACAGATACTAGGACCTGAAATGGATTAATATGTGTCTTATCTGTGATCCTTGATATATGATTCTTGTAGACTTGACTGTCTCTGTCTACAGAATAGATCTTGCCAAAAGAAGAGTAGTGTACCCGGGCTATATAGAAAATTAGTCTCTCTTTTCTTAGGTAGGATTTACAAATGTGAAACTATTTAATGAAAAGTTAATAATCATGTTTGTAGGATTTCTGCTTTGGCCTAATCCTTTCTTCTTAAGAAACATAAACATAAAAAGACTTATGCCTTCAAGACTTCACTCTTTTTCTGTCCAAAACCATAGGGTTGAAAGGGAGAGCTAAGGAAGGACAAATCCTTAGAAAATTCACCGTGAAGTATGTGTGCAACAGGTGTATTTATTTCTAGATGGGTTCCCTCCATACTGCTCCCTCTGCAGCATGTATGAGATTGATAAGACATGAAGCAAACTGCAAGAAGTGGACTCTGAAAGGAAGAATGCAGCAGAATCGAGGAATGCTTGGCAGAGATCTTTCTACTAAGTGCACTGGCATCCATGTGTAAATCCAGAGATACGTAGCTTAGCTTTTCCCTGAGCTAAGTTTGCCTAATATTTCTTACACATAGTTATACAGAGTTTTTATTCCTTTGCCTGCAATGTTTCAAATATAGAGGGCAAATATATCTGCTTTGTGTTCTTCTGAAATATAGTTAGAGTAGGGAAATGTAGTAGTTTATATAATTTGGACTTGATCCCACCAAACAACCATTTTTAACAAAATAAGTAACCAAAAGTCAGAATATTCTTAAATATCATTGACTTTACTTGACTGAAATTTTAAGCACAGGTTTCCAGAATTTATGTAGCTGAACTAATTAACTAGTAGATTAAAAATATGTTTACCTCTCCTACCATTTTCTTGCATCAGATTAAACTATTTCAGAAGCAGAAAATGAAAATATTTGTTTAGAATGGCATAACTTCTAAATATATGATTTATTTTCTATCAGTGCTATCTTTCAGGATGAAAATGACAAGGAAAAAATCAAAGGCAGAAAACCCTTTCTGTGGTTTTGTGATTAATTTCAGGTAAATGATTGATTCAGGGTAGCTCAGAATCTAATCTAGTATGACCCAGTTGTATCAGGGTGAATTTGGCTTTAAAGTATCTCCCATTCCTGGAAGCATGAGTAACAAAGCATCGATTCAACAAACAATCTCTCTGATAGTTTCTATTAGAATCAGCCTTTCAGCAAAGTAACAAGGCTTATGGAAAAGAGTGGTTTGGAGTTTATTTATTTATTTGTTTGGGGTGGTTTTGTTTTTTTTCCCCACACTAATCTGTGAGAGACAGTGAGTGTAAATCATCTTTTTCTTTGTGTATTCAGTCTCAATTCATTTGTTGAAATACAGAGCTAAATCTGCTTTTTGGAGCAGCCCCTACTTTAGCATATTGAAGACTTTCAGAAATTAAAGATTTTTAAAATGTAATCTCTTCCAGGAGGCAGTGAGGGAAAGCATCTTGCCAGAGCTCATCTTATTAAAAAATGACTGAATGATTTATAAAGTAGCATTCAGACTGATTTAATTGTTGAGGCTGGAGCAAATCACATTCTGAATTTATTGCAGATTGGGCTGTGTTAATCTGCAGGCCAGGATTTCACAGCTACAAGTTTGTTGATTCCACTTCTCTCTTCTTTCATCTCTCTTTCACATCTTCCATCGTCCCTTTTCCCTTCCTCTTTCCCCCTGTATGTGATTGGGTTTGTTTGTTTGGTTGGTTTTTTTTCCTCTTCAGCTTCAAAACAAATTAGATTAATTCTGATTTAGTTTGAAGGGGCAATGGAAGTCACATTTTTCCTTCTAAAGCTTCCTGCTAATGAAAGGCAGTCCTTGGGTAGCTCTGTCTTGGGGTTATTCAATGCTCTCACACTTGCCAGAGCAGAGTGTATGTGAGTTCAGTTCAGTGAGCCACTGAGAAATCGCTTGTAGTTTCCAGGAGTAAAAAAGATTTGGTGTGGGTAGATCCTGAGATGGAGCTTTGAGTTATCAAATGGCACATCACTCGTTAATGATTAAGCCTCAAAGGCTTCAAAACAGTGACCATTTCATGGAAGATAAAGAATATATTGTATGCTTGCATCCCTTCAACTTTCTTTGTGCTTCAGTCCTGTTTTTTTTGTCTCTTTTAAAAAAATACCTTTAGAAAGCTTCTCTCACACTTTGTCTATTTATGCTGTCTGAAATGAGATCCTGCTTCTCCCTCCAAATCCTCTTCAATTTTCATAAGGAAGTATGCTGAAATTTAAGAGCTGCAAACAGGTTTTCAACATTTTCATATGAATACAAAGAATTTTTATCCTCTTAAAAAAAAAAAAAAGAAGTTTTATCCTTTCCATCTGTCAAAGTACATAAACCTGCTTTCCAGAAAGCATATCCATGATGGTAGACACCAGAAGACTAGTAAGAAGCTATGTGTGTCTCTTAATAGCAGTTATTTTACAGTGTTTGATAGAGCTGACTAGCATGACATTTCAGTTGCAGTTACAATCCAGACATGCCTAGAAAAATGTAATAAAGTTTTAACATCTAATGTTAATGCAGCTGTTTTAATTTTGATACCTTTGCACGTATAAATTTCCTTCTCTCGGGGTCTTGCTTGCAATATTGAAAGCTCAGAGAAATCCTGATAATTTATCATACTTGAAGTGTTTGAGTGGTGAGGATGCAATAATGCGTTTGTAATGTGAAAAGCTCTTCAGGTTTTTTCCCCCACTTTTGTGCTGTACCCTAGATGTCATCCTGAGGTAAGGACTACAGCTATCATTTAATCCCCTCTGTGTTCCCATGCAAACAACTGTATTTTGCTCTAAGGATACATATCTTCAATAAGAGCATTAGCAGAATGTGTGGACCACTTGGCAGCCCAGGATTTGGGCTCCTGTTCTTGCCCCTCTGTTTGCATGTGGAATCAATCAGACCATTGAACTGCAGCATGCTCCAGAAGGCCCATTAAACATTCTGCTTCTACACTGTGCTTCTCTTTTTCAACTATCTATTGTACAGATGCAAAACAAAATATTTACACAGAAGTTTTGGAAATGTAAAAATCATAATCTTTCACCCCAGCCTTAAAGCCTGGAAGGAGAGTGGGCTGTTGATGCACAGAGAGATATCTGAGCCACAGCACTCCTGAGGAGGGCTGCTGGGGAGCCTCCAGATTTCTCTTTGTTTAAAACTATGTCACCATTTGAAATCTAGCTAATGTGGAGAGAATTCATAAGCTGATTGCATGCAGCGCTTCCCTTGTTAAGGGTTAATTATTATGCGTCTTTCCTTGCACCATATGGTGGACTTTTCTTTGCTCTGAAATGCCTCTCCTTTTAACAGCTCTGCAGATTAAAAAGTAAAGCTCATTAGCTAACAAACGCTATGCCTTTTACTTCAGATTTACATGGTTTTATGTAATTTTACATACACTTGACTCATTGTCAAGTAAACTAGATATGCTTTATGAAAATTGCTGTCTATTTTTAATACTTCTCTTTTAAAATAAGTTATAGTATTTTGTTAAATTTTATTTTTCTATATTCTCTGTAGTAAGAAGAAAAGTTTTCTTTCTGTACCTCCATACTGTGTTTACAATTAGGTATGACCATGGACACATATACTACTCAAAAGACCAAAGTTTAAACTGTTTGGTTCTGCAGAATCAATGCCAAGCATCTCCTAATAAAACTGGTTATATGAAGTCAAAGCTTCTTTAAACATATTTACTTTCATGGTAATCCTAGCCTAGATGTGGGTAGAGATAGAACCAAGTCTCAATTTTTGGCTAAAATTTTTCATACTGATGGGTTTTCTGGTTTTTCTGCTTAGTAGTTTGTGGAAGAAGAATACTGGACTTCTAAAATAAAATACTCATCTT
Source organism: Petroica traversi (assembly GCA_025920805.1). Taxonomy (NCBI): domain Eukaryota; kingdom Metazoa; phylum Chordata; class Aves; order Passeriformes; family Petroicidae; genus Petroica; species Petroica traversi. Next base: position 94,208 of record JAHLSL010000046.1, read on the forward strand.
TCTTATTAAGTGGAAAGAAAAAGGGTGGAATGTGGGGGATTTTATTACTTATTTATATAGGCATATTTATTTGAGCCACACTTGCAGCAAAATAACTGAGTTGAAATTCTGGCAAGAAAATAGTGATTATTGATTATTATTTTGCTTTTTAATATTTTTTTATGAAATTCCTTTTTGATGTGGAATAATTGCACATCTTTGATTTTGAATGCACGTTTTGTGGTCTTATGCCTTATTGAGTGTTACGGAGATGCTCATAAACATTCATCTTGATGAATTCTGGCAAATATGGGGTTATAGAAAGTTTTAAATATTGCACATATGTTACCATTCTCTTTATATTTTTATATAATATTAAGCACACTTTAGGAGCCACTGGAAACAATCATTACTGTAATATTAAAAGATTTATTCCTTCACTATTGCCATTACCATGCCCTACTGGTATTATTGCTGTCTGGATATACCACTACCATTATTGATTATTAATGGTGGAATAAGAAAGGGAATTCTGCCAGTGCATTATAAATATTCAGAGAAATGGAATATGCATTCTCATTGCATATTTGTGGTACACAGTTTGGGAAAACAGGCCTTTACTGAAACTAGCTTTAAATAATTCTTTATCCCATTTGATGCTTCATTTTTATATTTTTCCAGATATTTTTAAGCTTTTTCTGCTGATGACCCATCTTTTTCTGATTTATTGTTCAAAGAATCTTAACTCCAAAATCTGATAAGAACTGTTACATGGAACATTATTTGTGATGTCACAAATCAAGTATATGGTTTTTCTGCAGGACTGTGCCCTGCTAACCAAAATAGAAATAGAGGTACCCTATCCTGCTTCATGCAGGTATTTCTGACAAAGGAAGAGGATGACAGTGAGTTATGTATAAGGCAGGCGAAAATGTACATAATTCTGTTACTTTTCTGGTATGAATATGTCTTTTTAATTCCATGGAATCACTGTACCTTTTGCCTTATTTTTGAAGTATATTTAAAATTATCTCTCATCTGCAGAGCCGTATAAACTCAACTACCAAACCAGCTGAAAGATAGTGCCATTATGAGAGTTGGTTTGCTGTTTCTGGGGGATTTTTTTTTTTTGCCTGCTGTTTTTCATTTCTTTTGGAATAGCATTGAAAGGCTCCCATCAGACTTCAGGCTGACTGCATTAGTCATTAGATCCACATATAAAAATGCATTCTCTAACCAAAAAGGCTTTTTACTCTAACTAACAATGGCATGCTATGCCAAGGACAAGGTGAAATGCTAATGTCCTGTTTACCTCCTTCCAACGGTCTGCATGGTGGAATAGACAAAAGTCCTTACTCTGAAGGACAGCTTTATGATTCTAATTTCAGGAACTTCCTGAGTAATTAAGACATGCTCATTTATTATGCCAATTTACAATGGTTCTGTCTAGATAACAATACAGATTCTTCAAATTTCTTTCCACCATTTTAGATTAAAATCTTTATCTGCTGGTTCGACACACATTTCCCATGTCTTCTTTCCTAAATCTCTGACATAGACCTTTTTTTTT